>CABHPQ010139465.1:2165-16521 GCA_902168405.1 Peromyscus aztecus | reverse complement strand
AGAGGGGACTGGAGGAAAGGAGACTCTAGAGAGGAGAACCCAGGAAAGGAGAGACAGAGAAGGAAGGAGTATGGAGAGCAGGGGAAATTAAACTGAAACCGAGGCAAGGCGCCCTCTGCAGGCGGCTCCGTCCGTGGCACCCAGACTTGCTGATCTTGGTTTCTACCACCTGTTCTTTAAGACACTTAATAATAGGGTGAGGGAAGAAGTGATGCATGAAAATGTTTGCTTTGGTTTAGCGATGGAATTTACCTGGGGAAACTATGGCATATTGAGAAAATTAATACTGTTTTAATATATATCATGTTATAAGGGGCAAAAATATATCTTTGACAAGGAAAGCATGTAGTTTTTATTGTTGTTTCTATTTTAAATTTTTTAAAACAGATTTCTGCCCCTGTTCCAAACCACAGCAAATGACTGACACTTCCAGCTGTTAGAAAAGATTGTTTCAGTGCTCCTCCATTCTGGATACACACTTTGTGACTCAATTAAAATGTAGGAATCAAATTCTCATTTGAAAAAAAAAAAAAAACTCTCAAGAAGAGTAATTGGTGACTGATAAAAATAATGCCACAAATAAGGCATGTGCAAAAAATCCCTTCCCTGTAAAATGGTTTCATGTCAGGTCAGTGAAAACCTTCATCTTTTTCAGCAAGGCAAAAAAAAAATGTATCATCTCAACCCCGAGTAGAACAGGGATGAGAGGCATGGCTGAGTATGTCCTTACAAAGATGGGTGTCAGGCATGAGTCAGACATGTCATCCACAGATCAGTATATCCATACAAAGATATCCGTGTGTACAGAAATAGTTCTTTAAATCTGGAGTGACCATGAGAATTGCTTCAGGGTCACACAAACAGCACAACTAGAGCTACATTTCAACCCAACAACATTTCTGTTCATCAGGAGTAGATCCAGACACGTTTTGCTGATTCACTGAACTCAGTTATACTTTGGTTTGTACTGGTAAGCACCTCATTTAAGGGACAATCTCAAAACCGGGTACTAACACATCAACAATTAGAAATTTCATGTATACAATAGCAAATCTCTCTGGTTTTTTTGAAGTAAATAGCAATGAATAAGCTTCTCACCTGTGTTTCTTGGACATTCTGGTCAACATTAGTCAGCAAAGCATCTGGGAATGAGATTTTCAATGTCATGAACAGTTCTTTATTGTTTTCTTCCTTAAGACCCGGTCCTAACACTCTATTCACTTTGTTTACTGAGCTGAACAGTCTGAACCACTGGCACGGTAACAATTTGCTTTTCTATTTTTACACTTTTCCCAAGCTATGTCATATATTTAATACTATAACAATACATTTAAGAAAACAGATTTCTAGTATATAAAAATATCTCTTAGTGTAGGATCAAGGCAGTTCAATGAGCCAGTTGGAGTTCTAACTCTGTTCATCCCAGAATAAGCATTTCAACTGCAGAACTGTCTGTGAAAACATGGAAACTGCAGAGTTCAAAGTTGGAAATAGAACTCATCCATACTTACCACCCAAACATAAACACAATATTAAGCATCAGTTAGTATCTAGTCTGCAACTACTCATGTTATCCATTTATAAGTAAAAGAGTAAGAATAAGATACTACATACAATTCCATCCGTATACACCGCTTGACTGTAAATGTTCAATATGATAACACAACCCTGGTTGGACATATTCTATTTCTTTGGAGAATGTGTTCATATGAAAATGCTATTAATTATTTTGGAATGAAAAGTGTTAAAGATCTATAAGGATAGTTATCAGATTTTATAAAATATGTTAGAAAAATGAAAAAATAATTTACATATATATAAATAAACTCATTGAGCACAAATATTTGTTTCAAAATACAATAACCCCTGAAGATTAAGATTTTTAATTAAGAATGTTACAGAGAGAAAAATGATTAGGGAATTTGACTATGGTAGAGGCAAAATATATTTCATAATTCCTTCAATTTATTCAAATATTCAAATATTCACTTAGTATGATGTAGAGCAGAATTACATTAACTGAAAAACTTATGTGTCAAATTAGATAGTGTGTAACCACACCACAAAACAAGTACATTTAAAACAACAAAAGGTTCATGGCTTTCTCTGGAACATATTAGAAGGAATTTTTTTTTTTGGTTTTGACATTTGTGAACATAGAATTTGCCATTTTGATAAGATTAAATGAGGATGTAAAATGGACATAATTAGAAAGTTCAAAATGACAAATATGTATTAGAAAGTGTGCATTTGACTGATGTTTTAAAAATGGCAGATATAATTTAGGAACATTTCTATGATAGTCCTTTGAAATCTCATTATGTTTAAGTAATTGAAAAATTATTAATTTGCATTACATGAAAAATATTATTTTAGGTCATTTCTTCTACAATTCAGTGTATGTATAGAAGTATATCTATCCATAATTAGACCTGCATAAATAACAATGTGCATACATATTCAGTATTTACTTTACCTCTTAAATATTGACATTGAAACAGGTGAATACAGCCGGAACAAACTCACCAATTTCTTTATTATCATTACAAGCTGCAAATTTTAATAAAGTTTCAAATGTATTTATTTATGTAACCACAATGGGAGAATTTAATACTTTGATACATTCCCAGTTATAAATTGTTAACTTCTTTCTCAATTGTGTTGACACTATATTGCTAGGATATCTGAGACACAGGAACATATTATTCATACTTTTTATTTTGTGTTGACTTTTTTTCTGCTAAAAAGCAGTCATTTCTTCTGGAAAACAATGAATATACAAAACTCATAGTGCTTATAATATCACTGCTGAATGAGTTTCTTTGTTTGTTTTCTTTGATTTTGTGTCTAAAACAGTAATTTTGAAGGCTAGACTTTGAAATCATATAAAAATTTTGTTGACTTTGATTACTTTTTCTCTTTCCTCTATACATTTTTTATGAGAGTACTTTTCCTTTAAGATTGTTTTTGTTTATGTATATACGCATGCACATGAGTGAAAGCATATGCGTCATATGCATGTAGAGCCCTGAAGAAGTCAGAAGAGACACTGAGTCCTCATAACTGAAGTTATTTTACAGAAGTTTGAAAACCACCATGTGGGTTCTAGTAACTGAATGAAGCTTCTCTGCAAGAACTTTAAGTGCAATTAAGCACTAAACTGTCTCTCCAGGCCTTTAAAGACATATTTCATACCCTTAAAAGACATTCAATGTCATTTGCCACTTTCACTATAAGGTATATAATAATTATTATTTCATTATTATTATTATTATTATTATTATTATTATTATTATTATTATTATTATTCCTGTAACAGTACTATCAGCAACCTAAGAAAAAAAGCACGGTTCTTTCCTATCCAACCTACAGCTCCCACAGTTTTCCCCAAACATTCCCCAGGCTCACATAGCAGCACTCAATGCTAAGGGTTGCTCTCATGACAGAAGTAGTCTGAGGATGTGAAAGAATGATCCTCACTCCATCTAGGTTAAATGGCCATGCTTTACTAGCTTATAACTACAGTTGTAAATCATCGAGGCCAAGGAAACAAGAAACTCTTATTTGCTGTCTTCTTTGAAAAGAGTACAGTTTACAATTACTAGATACCTATGGTGCATTTTATTTCTGCAGAAATTTTAAGTATTTGCAGTTTAAAGAGAGTTTTCTTAAGTTTATACCTGAACATAAGCAGAGAGGGAATACAAAAATTTAAGAAACAGGTGGCGATTAATAGATAAGAATTTTCTGATTATTTGCTTTAATTTCTAAGTAAAAGTTACATTTCTGCAGTCAAAGCAAATAAATTAAAATAATGTTGACAGGAAGCACTGTCGGAGTGCTGAATATTGATTGAAGTGAAAATATTTCACCTAAAGGGGAAAATTAACTGCATTGAAGTTTTGAAAGTGAATTATTTCAGAGACAATACAAATATTTTTCTCAATATATTTATGTGTCAATGAATAACACTGGGTACTTCAAAATTATATCCTAAAATTAGTCAAACTATATATTAAAAGTAGGTAAAATCAATTGCTTCAATGTATTAGCTAGTGAGACCTCTTTTGACTCCTTGAATTTGGGGGAAAAGTCGATAGCAAATAAACTGGATAGTGTCAGGGTTACTTGTTCCTGTATCTAATTTAAACTATTTTACACAACTGATTTATGTATTAATCAATTTGGAGGTTCCAAATACAACAGTCATCAAAGCTGTTATTCCCTAAAGCACTGAGGAAACTTTGAAGGCTGTATTCTCCCTCCATGACACCACTTAAATTATGGTTTGATATTTCTAAATCAAAGACAATTATCCAAAAAGAATCAAAACAGTTTAGAGATGGATACATAATGCTTTGTCTAAACATTCAGAGTAAATAGTTTTTTTTAAAAGACTCTAATAACTAAGAGAGTATATGTTTGTTCTTTGCATGTAACAAGCTGATAATGTTACATGGCTAAAAATGAAAGCTAAGTAATTAAGAAAAAAGAAGTAAAAATAATGGATCCATTTTGCTTGTAGTCAGAAACATGAAAAGGAAATGGCATGTTCGATACATGGTAGGTTAGGTAAACAATGTACTGCATGAAAAACAAGAACACAGCATCTCTGACTGCTGTGGTAACATAATTTCTGGACCACAATTTTCACGATGCTAATTAGTTAAAACTGTTGTTTATGGTAATAATAATCCCTCCATCTCTAGAGCTACTCATGTATTTATCTATCAATTTACTCAGTCAACTAAGCATCTACTCTGTGTCAGTCATTATAATAAATAATATTAATTATCTCCATAAGCAAAACTGCCATCACATGAATGCACATGAAGACCAGATAACTTTCTTGGTAGTCTAGTCTTTTGTTGATTTTTCAAAATATAAACTTTTACAAAAACTAAAACACAGGCTTAGAGATTTATGTTTAAGAAACAACTGCCCAAGCATATATACCCTTAAAAATCTCATGAAAATACTAAAATCTTAATTATTTAATGACTTTAGTCAAAATAAAGTTCATATGCTTTTGTCACATAATTTAAAATGTCTATGAGAGATGAAATATTCCCAATCAAGCTTCCAGGAGAAGCATAAGCAAGATGATCATTTCAGAAATGAAAGAATTTGTAACATTTACAATTTTTAGTTTAGAGCAGGCATGGAGGCTTGCTTGCTTTGTCTTGTTTAACTTTAAGGTCTTTTTTTTCCCTCCAGAAACCACTTTCCCATGAAGACTAGGAAACTTTTGCCCATTCAAGAGTTAGTATGATGTTGGCACATCTGAGAATGGGAAGATTATTAGCATGCTGTTGTCGATCAGAACCTCATTAGAAATAATGTAACCAGTGTAAATTCAGATTACATAGTTGGAATTAGATGTTACTACTGTAACAGTGCCGAAAGTCACTCCGCTTTGAGAGGTGCCTTGCTTTCATGAACTAAGACCACACAGGTGCCTTATATGTGCCTCAAAGAGCTCTCTACAGGAACAGTGGAGGAGGATTAGGCTTTGTTTAGTGAAAAGCAAAAATCTCAAAAAAGAATCAAGGAGGAGAGATGTGATCTAGAAAGCATAAGTAGGCCCACTGAGCAATCTCAAAAAAAAATTATCAACACTGGAACTCAAGTCATCTCCAACTGCTTCTTTGTGACTTCCCATTTAATAGCATCAAGAGAATGTATACATAAGATGTACATCTGCCAAATTAAAATTAATTGAATGTTTTGGATGTACACAGAGGCAAAAAAAAACAGCTAATGATTTAAAAGTCTGAGTTAAGCTTTAAGTATGTTTGAGTGATGTGAGTTAGTATACTATCATTTTGAGCTAGATGTGATGGGCAAAACTGTAATCCTACCACCTGGGCAGTGGAGCCAAGAGTATGGGGAAACCTTCAAGGCATTCTTAATTACACAGTGGGTCTGGGGTCAGCATGGGATACATGACACCCTGTGTCATATGAAAACAAACAAACAACAAAAAGAAAACCAAACTCCACAAACCAATAGCATCAAATTTCACATTAAACTCACTCCCCATGATTCCTTATCATATATGAAGTGCTCACTTATATTATGGCTAACATGTTATGTTCGATGCCAAGTAAAGGGTCTAAGTTTTGACAGAAGATATAGCCTCACAACCAAATGAAAACAAAACAAGAAGGAAAAACAAAATAAAGCCATGCATATCATTTCTTAACACCAGAGTTAAATATAGATGAGTCATGACTCCAATGAATCTCCAAGAAAGTTTTTCCAAGGAAACATTTGACTAATTTTTTATACTCTTTAAAATAATGCATGCCCATTATGCTAAATTAGTTATGATTACATTTACCACAGTCTTTGGTTTGAAAAAGTGCATTTACTTTAAGAGACAAACATTCTGGAGCAGAATTATAGCAAAGAAGGGAAAAAAGAGAAATGGTTTTCTACCATTCGTTAATGTGATGAGTTCTCCTTTGGAAGTTTTGATTTCACTTGGTGCCAAAGGCAAACACCTGTTTGTAAAAGCAGAATTATATTTCTTTCTGATTCTTTAGCTTGTATTAGGAACATATAAAACACATTCATTCAAAAGTTGTGTGGGGAATAAATGTGATGACCTTTATATTTCTATGGATTAGTGTATATGATAAATGAAAAATGAATTCATTTTATTACTTTTCCACTGTGAAAAATCTGGGTTAGGGATGAGAAGTAGCTTAGAACAATTTTAGCCCCAAATCAAGACTGTTGTTTAGAAGGTTACTTACGTTAGCATTCCTGGGAAGGCTTAATTTGAACAACAGGTTTAAACATTGAGTTGTTCTTTACAACACAATTGCCACTGAAAGCCATTCAGGGCCTTCATTTAAAAAATGTCAATTATTTATAAACAGACCCCTCTTTAAATGACAAGAAATCTAATTTTTATGTAAGGCATTTCCTGTGATAACATTTCACATAAAAAAAAAAGCAGTGTTCTTTATTTTATGTGGATGCGGGGTGGGGGGTGAGGGGGTACTAGCATGGCTGTCAGAGGACAACTTGAAGAAGTCGGTCCTCTCCTGCCACTTCTGGGTTCCATTCACTCACTGGTCAGGAGTGGCAGGCTTGAGGCCTTTACAGGCTGAGCCATTTCTTGCCCCTGTAACCACTTTTTAAATATGACTTGCTGTCACGGGGCCTGAATTTAGCCCTGGGGTAGGAGAGGAGCTTCACTCTCTCTAAGCGCCCACCACTCTTGCCGTTTTATGAACGTGACCTTCATGCACGTATACAAAGGTACTATACTCCCTGTCTCTTCCTTGCTTCTAAGTAAAAATTCTCAAGTCCAAGTACCAGAGACAAGACAAGAATTTCAAATTTCAATTTACTCTGTGAATTTTCGCTGTAATTTTTTTTCAAAGAGAAATAACAGATTCCATAAAGCTTTCTTATATGTACTCCACATTTGAAATAGTTACTTCTCCGTAACAATCGTCAGAAATGCAGGGGTGAGTCCGCATCCCATTCATAGACATGCTTCTCTTAGGAGACAGCTCACGTGACTTCAGTGAGTTACCATAGTGATAATATTCCTTTAATTCTCCACTGAGAGAGGACCCGTGCCTGGCTCTAGCTCTCTCAATAGGCATGGTGAGAAACTTACTTGGCTTGGTTTGTGCTCTTTGAGATGTGCGCCCCTCTGTGCCAGAAGCAGGAGGGCAGCTAGCTAACTGCAAGGCAGTGGAGTTGTTCCTGTTAGTGTTCTGGGACTCAACATTTGTGACAGCTTCGCTCTGCGGCTCAGCACTTGGCTTCGTGCCAGTCTTTCGTTTCTGCTTTTGAGACACAGACGCACTTGAAGTCCAGGTAGGAGGCAAAGCAGAGGTAGCGGTGGAGGAGTCCTGGCTCGAACATGTGTCTGAAGACTGAATCACATTGTCACTGGCAACTTTACAGCACTGAGCATTCTCTTCATGGCCCATGGCTTGTTTGGACATGGACTGGGGCAGTGTGACACTGCACCCTTGCATCTGAGCCCCATTAGTTTGAGAATAAACGTTGCTAACCTTGGTGACCTTGTGCTGCCCGTTATTGTTACAGACCTTATACCGGATCATTAGAATGATGATGAAAACCAACACAGATGCAACAATGATTCCACCAATGATAATAATCATGGTTCCGCCCAAAAACTGGGACTGCATAAAGTGGCAACGGACGTAATCCTGCTCCGTAGTAAACTGGATGCAGCCCACGACTCTTGTGGCAGTGAGGGAAGTGATGCCATCATCATATATGGCCAACACACACAAGTCATACATAGTTCCAGAAGCCAGATTATTGACCAGAAACGTTTTGCTCGTAGGAGGTATCATTCTGAGGGACAAGGGAATATGTGTTAATATTAAAAACAAAACAAAACACATATAAACACAGTCATTATGGCTTTAGTTCTATCTCTTTTAGTACTCATCAAGATAAGCACATTTATAGCAGATATGAAATATGGAAAGATGATCTGATGGTATATTTACCCAGTTAGAATAGCTGAAAGCTCATTGTTACAGTTTGCATTATATTAATGGTGCCTGCACCATGGCTTGACAAGCTTCCTAATTACACTGCTTGGCAAAGCAGTACTCCTAATAAAAGCCACTGCTAAAAAATCATTTATGACAAATTGCTTTTGAAAGGTGTGACTGTGACATTATCTGACTACTAAACAAATCCATTTAGCACTTACAACACCTCTATGACTGAAAGGCAATTTGAAGAAAGAGAAAACACTGACAATCACATTAGCAACCAGAATGGAACAGCAATTCGGAGCATTTGCTTTCCAAATCGTAACAAGCCACTATGGAATGGTACCTACTAAGGCTGTCTTTAATAACCTCTACTGTTACAAGGATGAGCAGATTTTATTTACAGACATCGTGATTTCTTATGCCTTAGCTCCCAGTACGTTTTAATCAGTGTGATGTGCATGTGTGAGTAATAACCTGGACACGTGATGAAGCAAAGCTGTTGCTAAAAGTGTGAAATCACCCAACCACCATATTCTAATGAGTATCTCCAACAAGAAACATTTTTTTTTTTTTACATTTAGAGATCTCTCTAGATCCATTCCACTGTAAAGACTTCTACATTCCTATCTGCTGCTAACTTTTTTCCTGAGGTGTAACCAAATACAATTGAAAATAAAATCAACTTGTAAGTAAAGGGTGAAACTATAATTTCTCCTGAAAATGAGTTATAGAATATCAAACCATGGCAAAACAAAACTGGAATACAAGCTATACAGTGTGTTCTGAATGTACCAGGAAACTTACAAGAGCATGTATTGGTAACCAAAATCACCGCTGCCATTCAAAGTGTGTATTCTAAATGGTGCATATCACTAAGCACTTAATCACACCAATGTTTGTTCTTTATAAAACACAATGGAATAGATATAAATATCGTAGGGATGACAACCACTGCTTTCAGGAATTCACCAAGGTTCTAAGAATGACATAGAATTTATATCTCATAACAGGAATACAACTTTAGGATTTTGAAAGCAAAATGCAGCTTATCACAGAGTTAATACTTAGAATGGATAGTCAGTACAGAAAAGTGTGGTGAATTCATAGTCTCTCATGGACCACTGATTGAATAACATCTGTGGGCCATGTGGAGAGCCTGGGAGACAGGAGTAAACTATATTTCTCTAATGCTCATATGTCATAGTGTGCCACCACATCCATTTACTGATGAGAGGGATATTAGAAACCACTTAGCCTAATCATTCTTTTTAAAGATGAGGAAATTAAAACTCAACCAGGTAGAACCTGGTCCAGGATTTATTACATAGCTAGCTAGGATAGTTTTTTTTTTGTTTCTCCCACTAGTCCAGACTTATTTTAAGAAATTAATTTCATTTTCAGACATGAATGGAAAGCAAATTATTTTCAAGAATATAACTTCTGTATATAGTAACTAAAAAAAGGTTAATTTTTTCAAAACTGTGACTTTAAATCATTTCCTAGGGCTAATAATAATCTGTCATGGGTAAAATTATATGGAATAAAAAATGTGAATTTCCAACAGAAAATTGGACAAGATGTGACTAAAAATCAATGAGGCTGAACTTTAGAAAAACATACCAGAAATTCATTAGCAGATACAAGTTCTCCATCGCTGTCCTGTCCCAGTAGTTGCATACTTAATTCCAGTGATACTTTCACTGCTCAAAATACAATGTATGTCCTCTTTGGAAGTGTCTTAAGAACCCATGCACATGAGACAGCACACACGCACATAACTCAATCACTCAAAGAATCAGTTTCATTACTTTATAGTTACATCCAATTTTTTTAATTGAAAGTGGCAGTACTCATCTTGATCACCCACCTTATTGACAAGACTTGACTCCAAAAGGCTTGTTTCCAAAATTGAAACTCACCCTCAAAAGACGAAGATTTGCCACCACTGAGGATATTCAAAATAGTATGCCGAAGGTTCTAAAGATAATTCCAAAACTGCTTTGAGCAATGGCTGCATCATTGGGATAATGGGATAGCCTCCCAACGTGACTTCCTTGAAGGAAAGAACACTCATGTAGATGTGTAAATTCTGGTATGTTTTTGAAATTTTAAATTAAATCTGTCTTGTTGTCTGATAGTCACATCCCTCATATGAGGTTAAAAAATAAGCATAGTATTAAATACCAATGTGTGCTATTTAAAATAATGCCACTCAAAATATTTCCCCATATGTATTCACCACTTCATATATTACATTATGCAGTACAAAGTCAGGTAGCTACAGTTACAGCACAGAGTAGTGGTGTCAATTTAGAAACAAAATAAAACAACAGTGCTTTACAAACCCTGCACTATAATGGTCAGCAAAGGTCCAAGATGGCTGTATGTTTCTTACCTGTAAACAAGGGTGTCATCATAAGTACCATTGTACTGGATTTGAAACATACGAATTCCTGGAATATTTCTTTGAAAATTAAATTTAAGTAGTGCTGTTGACGAAGTTGCTTCTGCCACCACAATTTTGTCTTGACTCATTTTCGTATCACCATTGCTACTGCTAGCATTTGAACCTGACTTAGTAGAAGTGGAGATATCTGAAGAACCGGGATCAGGCTCGTGGATATGATTGGTACTGTTCAGTAGGTGAGGGAGTTTAATTATATGAAGATCCACGGTTTGTGTTGCTTCCCCGGCCGGATTGGAAGCAATACAGGTAAAAGCACCTGTATCTTTTACTGTTGTTATAAGGATGTCAAGTGTTCCATTATCGTACACCAGAGATCTTGTTGCATTTGAAATAAGTTTCCCTTCAGGGGAAATCCAGTGAATAGCAGGTTCGGGGTCTCCTCTAGCTTTGCACCTCAGCGTTGCCCTTTGACCCTCTAAGACTCTCATCTCATGTGTATGACGCGTAATGAGTGGAGGCTCACACAAAAACTCTTCCTCAGGAATTGACCAAAAATAACGGCCAGTTAAAAGTGGAGGAGAAGCACAGGTCTCGAGGTCATCTTCCCTGGACAATCGCCTCAGCCACAACAACTCGCAATTGCAGTGCAAGGGGTTTCCACCAAAACTCAATGCAAAAGTCGATGGGCTTATGATTCCTGAGGTGGCCAGCACCTGCGCTCGCTGAAAGAGAGGGTCGGGGGGCAGCTTTTGCAATTTATTCGACGTTACATCTAGACGAGTCATCTTGTGCAAGTGGGAGAAAGTTCCCTTAGGAATGTTGTCGATCATGTTGTGATCCAAACTAAGAGTGTGCAAGCTCACCATCTTCTCGACAGCATCCCAGGGGATCGTTTCTAGATTATTATAGGACAGGTCCAGCTCCTCCAGAGCAAAAACATCGTCGAATGCTGTGGAAGAAATTAAAGTCAGCTGATTGTTGTTCAATATCAAATGATGGAGATTGGAAAGCCCACTGAACATATCGTTTGTAATTTTAGTCAATCTGTTGCTATTCAAATGCAATGCTCTCAAATTTCGTAGATCAGCAAAAGCATGGGGTGTAATAAAACTTATTGTATTCCTGGATAGTGTCAGGTCCACCAAGCTGGTCATATTGGCGAAATCTTTCCTCTTGATGTTTGTAACAAAGTTGTCTGCCAACCGTAGTTCCACAGTTCTTCTGTCAATGTTTGGTGGAACAAACAGAAGCCCTTTCTTGGCACAAAGAGTTGCAAGATTAGGAGACAAAATCTGACAGACACAACGCTTTGGACAGATCTGAGCTCGCACAGCAATGCCAATGAGAAACAGGTAAAAAAGGAATTTTTCCATTGTAGATCAGGTTTAAGAGCCTGAAAAAAAAAGACATAAAGGACAGTTTAAAATCCAATCATTGCACATTTCATATCCATATTAGAATATGTGATGTAGATGGAAATGGAGAAACAGTAGTATTGATTTAGATATCAAATGAGTATTAAGTATAACTTCTCATGTAGAATATGTTGTGGACACTGAGGCAGAATGCTATAACTCTTTGCAGGATTCAAGGTTAAACCAAAAAAAAAAAAAAGTGTCAAAAGATTGCTATCATTCTGTAAATTAAGGGACATTTTAAAATATGCATACGGTACCTTAAAAAGTTAAAACAAAAACAAAGAAACCCAACCAACCAAACAAACAAAAAAACAAAAAAGAAAACAAACAAACAAGGACAGGAACAACAAACCTAGAGATTTGTGCTCACAATTGGAGATCTAGGGGACTGGAAAGCTAGGCATTCAGAAAAAAAAATCCTGAATTCTGAAAAATCCTTTTTACACAAGGGAGTTCAAAACGTGAGCATATTCACTTCCTAGCTGGTGCAGGAGGAGGAGTGAAGCTTTCACTGTTGGATTCCTTTGTAACAAACAATTAAAGGAGATTATTGATTCCGTTCCATTCATTATTACAAACTTTCCTTACATTGTTGAGCTTTAACATTCTTGCCACAATGCAGGATCTTATTCTCAAAAGTAAGGAAGCTGAAAATTTAGTACAAAATATCCAACTCCACACACTATAAAATATTTGATTGGCTAAGAATATGGATTTTTAAAAGCTATCTGAAGAAAACAGTTATTAAAATAATAAACACCAAATCCAAAAGATATGATATTGCCTTTCCCTTCACATTTTTACTTTAAGTGTATGTCTTGCAATCAATCATGAAAGTAAAAGTAGTAATGTAATTGTGATTATAATTTCCCATATATATATATATATATATATATATATATGGGAAATTTTACACAACAGGAGAGAAAATAGATGAAGGGCATCACATAGTTTGAATGGAATGTAATAGGACATGTAGATTTTTCTAGAAGCATTACATTTTTTTAAATTATGTCATAATATTTAGTAATTTTATGCATTATTAAATGTGTATATAATTAATAACCATTATTATTCTCAACTGATAAGGTCTTGTTTTCTTGATAATTACAAATACTGAATTATCCTTTCCACAGGAGGAAAAAGTGTAAGAATCCCAAAAAAAAAGAAGAAAGAAAAACAACCTGACAATTATCAGAGGTCCAAATCACTATGCATGAAGCTTTGATAAGTGAAGTAGTAAATTTAAAAAGTGACATCTGCTTTCTGTAGGAGACATTATCAAAAATCACAGCCTGGGAAAACTAAAGCAGGTGGTTCATGAGCAGCCAGGGAGAGGGAGGGGTCAGATAAAGAGATCCCGATCCCTACACAGCCTGCCCCAAGGGTAGACATGTAGGATCCTGCAAAGTGGATCGTAAAGAGATTTCTAGAAAAGTAAACAAAAATCAAGTGATAGGTGGGGCAATACTATCAACAGGAAGACAGGTATAATTGGAGTTCAGCAGAAGAACGGAAGGCAGCAATACACTTGTAGAAATATGGGTAAGCCATTTTCTAAATGTTCTTTTTAAAAATATGTCGGTCTGGGCTGATCATACAGAAACCATATCAAGAGAAACCATAACCTAGCTGTAAATAACCAGAGGAAAAGGGGGATAAAAACCTTAAAACCTTCCTAGAAATGAAATATATTACATAATGTTATATGAAGAAAACAAAAGTACTATCTGTTCAGTGACCCATCCACATAAATAAAGGATGAGGGATAATGAAGATGTCTCAAAAGAGCTCTAATAAAAGGGAAGCATTTTAACTTAGGTAGAGTAATGTTTTTGTAAAACATAAAAATAAAGAAAATCATCATCAGAGAAAAAAATAGATTCCTAGCCAACAAACAAGAAAAGTAGCTGTAAGACAATAGGCTGGGCAGGGTGGTGGTGGCACACGCCTTTAATCCCAGCATTTGGGAGGCAGAGAGAGGCAGATCTCTGTGAGTTCAAGGCCAGCCTGGGCTACAGAGTGAG
>CABHPQ010139464.1:3812-30628 GCA_902168405.1 Peromyscus aztecus | reverse complement strand
GGGGGAGAACGGGGGAATCTATGGCTGATATGTAAAGTTGAATTATATTGTAAAATAAAATAAAATAAATTCAAAAAAATTTTTAAAAATGCTGTCATGAGGCCTAGAGTGAGTGGTGGCTTTATGGATAAAGCACTTGCTCCTTTAGCATGGGGACATAAATTTAGATATCCAGAACCAACGTAAAAATCCAGGTATGGTGGTGAATGTCTACAACCCCATTGCTGTGGGCATCGAGACAGGTGACTCCCTGAAGCCTATTGGCCAACCAACCAAACCAAATGAATAAGCTTCAGGTCTAGCGAGAGACCCTTTGTTAAACAATAAAGTTGAGGGCTGGAGAGATGGCTAAGTGGGTAAGAATGCTTGTTCTGTAAGCCTGAGGACCCAAGTTCAAATCCTTAGCACCCATGTCAAAAGCTCATGGCTGTGTGTCTGCCTGTAACCCCAGAGATTTTCACAGTCAATGGAAAATATTTTATTTTAAGCAGAGTGATGTGTTTCTTAGCCTCATGGCCTGAATACATTTGCCCATTTGATCAAGTTCAATGATAACCATGAGTCATCTTGAAACCCATGTTTTGTTTTGTTTTTTTTCCACCATGTGGTGCTTGCTGGCCTGAGGAAAGCTCTGAATGTCTTCTTTCACTTGGATTTTGAAGCAGAGTGTGTGTGTGTGTGTGTGTGTGTGTGTGTGTGTGTGTGTGTGATGGATCAGTATATCTTAATACCCCAATACCAGGGGCCTGTGTGGTTATTTATAGCCTGAGCAGCTCCCTGGAAACCATAGATAGCACAAAAGAGGCAGAGGGTGGACTTGGCTCTGAAACTCTGGCTGTGAGTCCTAGGTTCTTTTCTGATGACCTGAGTGGAGCGGCAGTGCCAGCATCTGAGTTTCCACACCTGGGGTTTTTCAGTAGGTTTCACGATATTCGTTTACTTTCCCACGGTCCCATATGAGAAAATGCAGCTCAGACTGAAGATACGTACACAGTGAGCATCATCTGTCTGTTTCTACTCTCAGTTATCTCGCATTCCATAGACACTGGATTCATTATTTCTTTATGACCCAAAAAGATTGGAGAAGGCAGAGCTATGGTTGTGGGAGCTGAGTATATCTCTGTGATGGAATGTTCAGAACTCAGCCATGTAAAAGGCGGTCCTAGCAGCAACCAGTTGACTATTACAAGTTTGAAAATGGAGCCCGCAACTTTGGGCTCTCACAGAAAGACGAGAGTTTGCCCTGTAGAAAAACCTGGAAGGGCTGGAAAAAGGAAAATGGTTTTTCCATGACATGTCTGAGCCCGTAGCTGTGGTCCTGCTTCATCCCAGTTGTTCCCCTCTGTCCCTGCCCATCTCACTGGTGGCCCCTTTTCTTTTCCGTACTGAATCACTTGGTAAAGTCTGTCTTTAGTCTCCCTGCTCATCCCTCTCTCTTTCATTCTCTAATAAAAGATGGATGCGGTCTGGGTTGGGAATCCTTAGTAGTGACAGGCAGGTTGAGTTTGTGAGGAGGTAGCTACAGTAACATCTCTTTATGATTTCTGTTATTAACATGAGAGTGATGAATCAGACTAGCAAAGAGGTGAGCTGGGCACCTCTTACCTTAGGACAGAAGCATCCGTTTAGATGGAGTGCTTCCTGGCCTGTGCTCCTGGGTGGCCCAGTTTAACTGTGAAGGAAATACTTCTGGTCCCCCTGATAAGGACCAACTTATCCCAACAGCTTGCCTTTAGACACCAGTGTACATCCTGAAAAATAAAAGGTTAAAAAGCATCTGAGGGCTGGGAGTATAGCTCAGTTGCTAGAGCTATACCCCCAGGGCCTTGTGCTTACCATGTACAAAGCTCTGGGTTCCATTTCCAACATTTCAGTTGCTGTGTGCAACTGTAACCTCAGCATGTTGGAGTGTAGAGGCAAGAGAACCAGGGGTTCAAGGTCATCCTTATAGCAAGTTGGAGACTAGCCTGGGCTACATGTGATCTTGCCTCAAAAAAAGAAAAAAAAAAGGAGTTGTTCTATGTGGTGCTTTTAACTAAACTTGGTTCTTTGAGTAGAAAGTTCCAGTGAACCTCGTGTACATGAATACACAGTCACAATCAAGGTTGGCTCCCTGGGGTCATAGATGTTTTAGGGAACTACTTCCCTACCAAGCAGAACTTTGATATTTTCTTTTTCACTGATGCAAGGCCTATACCACATAACAGCACAGCTCCAGTTAATTTTTCTTTTGGCTGTGGTTCCCATAAACAAGATCAATATCAACACCATTATTTCCATTATTTCTCTCCCTTTCCACTCACCACACCTATAAAATCACAGTTAAAAAGCAAGCTGTTTAAGATAGAGACATAAGTCTATTGTCTAACCCCACCCCTCAATCCCAGAGTTCTACGGTGATGACTGAAGGATTCTAAACACAGGGAGCGGGGTATGAAGGAGATGGCCAGCACTAGAAATGGCAGTAAGGAGGGGGGTGGGAATAGAAACTCAGGTAAGTAGTAGATGAAAGTATGGGTTCAGTTTCCACTCCTGAGCTCAAATCCTAAACCAATAAATGATGACAGCCAAAAGCTATCCTCTCAGCAAGAAAGCTCTTAGATAGCAGAATATATATATACATATAATGAAAATGTAAGAAAAATTATAGAAAATCTCTTATTTTGTATTATCAGTGAAATTCAGTCACTAGTATCAAACCAAAGAAGAAATAGTACAAGATCCAAGCTTTAAGAGAATAAAAAGCAGATGATAGAGTGAATTACAAAGGAAAACACAAATTACCCATTGGTTAATGCTTCTTCAGTGAAGATTAATACAGGCTTAGGAAAATTTCCAAGATTTGGATGAAAGGATATAATTAAATGCACTTAGTAAGATGATAAAGACAGGAATAACAAATCCTCCACTCAATACAAAGGGATTATAGAGGATAGAACAGAATAGGGTTGGGGGCAGAAATAAATAAAAATAATGGGAGGGGCTGGAGAGATGGCTCAGCAGTTAACAGAGCTCCTGCTATTCTTGCAAAGGCTCAAGTTCAGTTCCCAGCATCCACATCTGGCAGCTCACAACCACCTTGTACATCAGCTCTAGCAGGTCTGATGCCCTCTTCTATCCTCCAAGGGCACTGCACTCATGTGTACATATACACAAATACACACACATGTACATAATTAAAATAAAGGAATCTTTAAACAATAATTGGAAAATTTATGTGGACTGAAAAAGCATGAGTGTCAAGGTCACGGTACTTTCCACAGACCAGGCGAAATCCATGAAGGTCTTTGAAATACTTTCTGGTTAAATTTTTTAACTGAAATAAAATAAAATGTTCCTATAAGAACCTAGGAATTGAAAACAGGGTATTGAATAGAGAAATTCTATCATCAGATTTGTTCAAAGACATGAATCTAGTAGTCTATGTTTTAAGTGACAAAAATGATGATCACAGTTTCCCACATACTGCCCCATCATTCATGCAGAAGGGATAGAGGGGCATTTGAAAGCTTGCAAATTATTACAAATATGTGGACTTTGCAATCTCATAGACATAATCCCTTAAAGAAACACTGGAATTGAGTGAAAAAATCAAATTGCCAAGAACTGAGGAGATGTGATACACAAATCTATCTAATCAATAGCTCCTCTAAGACTTGGAACCAGTCACGCAGCTTCTGTGATGGTTTGGAAGTGTCCCCCACAGGCTCATGGATTTGAGCACTTGGTCCTCAGTTGGTGGCGCTGTTTGGAGAAGTTATAGACCCTTTAGGAGGTGGAGCCTTGATGAAGCAGGTGTGCCACTTGGAGTGGGCTTTGACAGTTTATAACCTGGTTCCTTTTCTTATTCTCTCCCTACCTCCTGTGCGTGCATGAAATGCGATCAGCCAGTTTCCTGCTCCTGCTATGTGTTTCCTGTTGCCCTGTCCTCCCCCACTGTGATGGGCTCTATCCCACTGGAAGCATCAGCCAAAATAAACACTTTCCTCCCCAAAGTTACTTTTTGTCAGGGCATCCTATCACGGTAACAGGAAAGTAACTAGAACAGAAATTGGTATGGAGAATGGTGACTGCTGTGACTCATTTGACCGTGTGGCTCTCACGCCTTTGGGCTATTTTGTGGTAGGATTTGGGTGAAGTGATTTCTGAAGCTCATTGCATGTTTGCTTGCCCTTTAAATAAAGTCATGTATAAACATGTGTTCATCCGGCTCCCTGCTTATTAACGGCTTTAATCATTTTCACTTAACGTTAATGATAGATATATTACATTTTTTGTGGTAGAGAGTCAGATGATTTGGCTTAAAATACTTATTTATTCATTTTGCAGTGCTAGGGATTGAGCCTGGGGCCCTGTGCATGCGAGGCAAAAGTTTTAAGATGGTTCATAAAATCTGAAAGGTTCTTTGCTCTGACTTGATTAATTTTTTTAAATAATGAGCATGTACACCTTTTTAAAAGACATGATTTTTTAAAAGGGAACCCTAAATTCACAGGAAAATTCAGAGGAAAGCATAGACACTTCCTATACTTAAAGATACCCTGGTTTCTTCTATGTTTTGGTAATCATAAATAAATCTGCTCTGAACATTTATGTGGGTATGTCTTTGACTCCTTTGGGTAAACTCTAGTCTGTTCAGCTTCCAAAGGGTTAATACCATTTTATGTCTTGCCAGAAACAGTAAGGGTCCTCACTGCTCATATCTTTAGAAGAGTGATGAGTACACAGTAGGGCCTTAAGAATGGTATACAGCTGGTGTTTTTCTTTGAGGAAGCGGATCTGGGATATCCTATAAAGAGTGATAGCCTAGAGGACTGGTTTTGGACAAAATGAAGTGAGGAAATGATACTAAAGGATCCTTCTGACTCTGTCCCTCTGGGCATGTGATGGAGAGGTGTCTTTAACTAGCTGGTTAGAGAGTGAATCATCCTGGCCTGGCTGACTTCCCCAAGATTGCTGTTCCAACAAAGCACTCACCCCCTCCCATTCTAATGGCATAAACTCAGAAGGCTAGTGAATTTTCCTATCTCTGTGTCTCTTACCCTTCCTCAACCCCCAGCAGATTTCCCTGACCTACTCAGTTCATACTCCAATCTTATCTGGATGAAGTTTTGTTATTCTAAAACAGCCTTCTATCCACAGACAACAGAACCACCATCTTTAACAAACCCCGTTGGAATAGCAGAGGCCATGTTAACTCAACCCCTTTACACTGCAGACATGAGCCCTTGTATTGTAGGTTTTCATTATTTCTTGTTCTGAGTTTTCATTATTAGTTAAAAAAAACCCCACAAAACAAAACAGGAGGAAGGAAAGAAAATTGTTATCACCCCCTCAGGCATTTCTTATTTAAGGGGAGAGAGAGTGGAACAGTTGGTGTAGACTCCATGGGAATTTGAAACAATTTTACTATTTATCCAAACTACCTTCCATCAGGAAAGGTAACCTTTGCCACTGATTTAATAACAGTCGTTGAGCTCAATTATGTAAACACTTGGCATTTGCGATTCTTCTGGAGTATGATTGAATTTTAAAGATGCCCTTTACAATACTAAGGATAAGATTGATCCTCCCATCTAGAAGCATAATATAATATCCTGTAAGATGTATGGAAGAAGACCTTTTTCTTTGAGATGTGTAGGCGACCTAATCTTTACCTCCTATTATCAATTACAGGTAACTGTATGAAATAATGGCTTTAGGCAGAGTCAAGTCTGCTGCAATGTGGCATACTCTGCTTTTGTACCTGATATTTGTAAAATTCAATGCATGTTGCTTTCTGGGATGGGGCATCATTCAACAGGGGTGAATAACACACTTGGTTTTGTTGCTGCCTTCAGGGAATTTATGACTGCTGGGTTCTGGAACTAAGAGGTACTGATGTGCCAAAGGTCCAAAAATACATGATCTACGATCTACTAGTCTAGAGTGTTCTACAAAAGTATCAACTTTTTTATAGAGAAGCTCTGGGTAGTCTTGAACTCACTATGTAGAGAAGAATGGTCTGGAACTTGCCGGAATCTACCTGCCCCTGCCTCCCATGTTTTGGGATTAAAGGTATGTGTGTTGGTTGGTTTTTATGTCAACTTGATACAAAACAAGACATATCTAGGAAGGATGACCCCCAGTTGAAGAATTCCCACCATCAAATTGGCTTATAGATGAGTCTGTGGAGCATTTTCTGGATTAATGATTTATGTGGGGAGGGTTAACCTACTGTGATAAGTGCCACTCCTGGGCACATGGTCCTGGGTTGTACAAGAAAGCAGGTCTAGCAAGCCATGGAGAGCAAGCCAGTAAGCACCATTCCTCAATGTCCTCTGTTTCAGTTCTTGCCTCCAGGTTCCCACCTTGAGTGCCTGTCATGACTTCCCTTCAGTGATGAACTATAAGATGTAAGATGAAATAAATTGCTTTTGTGTTTATCATAGCAACATAAACCTAACTAGGATAGCATATGACGTCACCACGTCCAGAAGAATATCAACTTTTAAGGGGAAAAATACATTTGTATCCTTAGAATCATGGCAAGAACAAGAAAGAGTTCAGAAATGTACAGACTCCTTTATGTAAATTCAGCTCAGTTGTTGCACTGTGATAGAGTGACACTAAGTCAATGAGCACTCCTCCGCTGCCAGATAAATACTGTATTTACGGTACTTTTTGATGGATGTGTACCTGGTTACTAGTTGTGGTGAAAAGTCTCAAAATCTACTTCAAAAACCAATTTCAAATATGGAATAGATGATTACTACTGTCACGGTAATATATAAAAATCTCTTGAACTTATGCCTGAAAACTTTGGTCCTTTGACAGATTCCTCCTCAATTCTCCTGCATCAGCCTCAACTCATGATCATTGTACTTTGTTTCAGTGAGTCTGCATGTTTTACACTCCATGTGTAAGTGAGCTCATGCAGATCTATCCAGTGTATGGCTCATTTAATAGCCTCCTCTAGGTCCATTTATGCTGATCTAGGATCTGTGGTCCATACAAAAGATATGGTTTCTATAGCAGGAATCTAAAAAATTCTTTTTAATAAAACAAACCCGGAGCCAGGTATTGGGGTGAACTGGAAGATCAGAGAACCAGAACAAGCCCCAGCTAACCTCGCCTGGCCAACTTCTCAGCTGATCTTGTTTCCTCAGACTGGAAGCCTCTGTGTCCTCATATCCGAATGGCTCTCAGCTGAACTGTGCTGCTCAAAACCTAAAAGCTTAACCAGCCAAATGCTTCTAGTTTCTGGTCTTCACACCTTATATACCTTTCTGTTTTCTACCACCACTCCCTGGGATTAAAGGCGTGAGTCACCATGCTTGGCTGTATCCTTGAACACATGGATTTCTGCCTCTGGAATGCTAGGATTAAAGGCGTGTGCTACCACTGCCTATCCTAAGTATCTAGTGGCTTTTCTGTTCTCTGACCCCAGATAAGTTTATTAGGGTACACAATATTTTGGGGAACACAATACCACCACAGGTTTCCTTTGTCAAAGCTGACTAGAATTCAGTGGTGTCTATATGCCATGTTGTCTTTATCCACTCATCTGCTGAACACTCAGGCTGATTCTGTGCTTTGACTATTGTTCAATGCTGCCATGAACACTGGAATGCAGATACCCTCTGACATTCTGACATCCTATTTCCTTTGTCTGTATATGTAGATGTGTGACTGTCCAGTAACACTAGTTTTAAAATTTGGAGAATTTCTGTGTTGTTTATTCTAATTTATGTTTCCTTCAGTCATGCTCAGAGATTGTTTGCATGCACCTCCCCACCAACACTTATTAGGCCTTTTTTGGTAATAACCATTTAAGAAGTGTGAGAAAACACTTCATTGTACTTTGGTATGTGTTGTTGGGGGTTTTTGCTCTTTCTGGGGGCCTGCCACCCAGCCCCCAAATAAATCACACATGGAGGCTTATTCTTACTTAGAAATGTCTGGCCTTAGTTTGGCCTGTTTCTTGCCAACTTTCCTCAACTTAAATTATCCCATCTACCTTTTGCCTGTGGGATTTCCCCATGCTCTTACTTCTGTAGATCTTACTCTTACTCTGTGGTTTGCTGTGTAGCTGGGTGGTTGGCTCCTGGAGTCCTCCTCCTTCTCCAGCTACTTCTTTTTTCTCTCAGATTTCTCCTTCTATATATTCTCTCTGCCTGCCAACCCCACCTATCCTTTTTTGTGCCTTGCTATTGGGCATTCAGTTCTTTATTAGACCATCAGGTGTTTTAGGCAGGCACAGTAACATGACTTCACAGAGTTAAACAAATGCAGCATAAACAAAAGTAACACACCTTAAAATAATATTCTACAACAGATTTGTATTTCTCTGATTAGGGTTATTTTCCCATAGTAGCCATTTGTATATTTTATTTTGAGAAATATCAATTTAGGTCCTTTGCCTGTGTTTTAATTGGATATTTTTTCTTGCTATTGTTCTGTGTATGGAAGTCAAGGACATTATGAATTAAGCCAGGCATAGAAGGCATGTCTTGCATGCTGCTAGGTATGGAATCTAAAATGTTGATCTTAGAAGAATAGAGGATAGAAAGTGGTTACCAAAGCCAGGAAGAGTGTGGGATGTGGATGGAGAAGGGACAAATAACCAATGCAAATAAATGCATGTATATTTTATATGCTTGGGTATTGACTCTTCATCAGACGTTTGCACTACCCATGACACAGTCTCTTCATGTTTGGTTGTCTGCTTGCCAAATGGCTTTTTATCCTGAGGAACACTCTTTGGTCTGTTTCTGTTTAGTTGCTTGGGTTCTGGAGTCCTTCTCCAAAATAATCTCATCCATTTTTTTCCAGTAATTTTATAATTTCAAATCTTAGGCCTTTGCTTTTAATAAAATTTAATTTTAAAAAATATATAATGGTATAATTTCTTTTAGTTTTTCTAGCCCTATTTATTTTTTCTGTGTCTTTCTATATGATTTATTGGTTTATATTAACTGTACATAGTGATGGGTTTAATAAACACATTATGATACTAGAATTTCATGTGTTCTGACCATATTCATTCTTCCTGTCCCCCCTCCCTCCTGTGTTCCCATCCATTCCTCTAGGAAGCCTCATTACTGCTTTCACTTCTTATCTGTAATCTGTGTAAGATGTAGTGTCCAGAAGTGAGAAAAAACATAGTATTTGTTTTTCTGTGTCTGACTATGTTCCTCTAATATAATGATCTCTAGTTGCATCCATTTTTTGGGGTGAATGGCCTAATCTCATTCTTCTTCATGGCTGCAAAAGACTCCACATTTTCTTGTATCTATTTGTCTTCTGTTGGACATTCAGGCTGATCCCATAACTTGGCTATTGTGATAAGTTCTATAGTAAATGGAGATGCACAATTGTCTCTATGGTTGTTCATTTAGTCTCCTTTGAGCATATACCCAGACATGGAATTATGAACTGAATAGTGGTTCTCTTTTAGGTTTTTTTTTTTTTTTTTTTTTTTTTTTTTGAGACCTCCATTTTGATTTCCACAGAGATGGACTAGGTTCCTTTCTCCCCAGCAGTGTATAAGGGTCCCTTTTCTCCACATCCTCACCTGCATTTGCTGTTAATCTGCTTTCTGAGTGACAGTTGTTCTTACTGTGGCAAGACAGAATCTCAATGTTGTTTCCTCTGATGGAGAAAGATGGAAGCCTTTTGTATGTTGTTTGACCATGCGCACTTTCTAGTTGGGGAACTAGCTGTATATTTCACTAGCCCATTTATTGGTTGGATTATTTGAGTTTTGTGTATTTTTTGGTTGTGTATGTGTTCTGTCAGATGTGTAGCTAGCAAAAACCTTTACCCATTCCGTAGGCTGCCTCTTCTCTGTGGATTGTCTCCTTTGTGATGCAGCAGACTTTTAACTTCCTGTAATCCCATTTGTCAATCGTTGATTTTAGTTCCTGAACTCTTAAGAGTCCTTTTGGGAAAGCTCCTGCCCATGCCTCTGTCTTGAAGAGTTTCCCCTAACTGAGAGTTTCTGGTCTTATATTAAGGCCTTTGATCTGTTTTGAACTGATTTTTGTATGAAGTAAGAGATATAGGTTTAGTTTTTTTTATCTACATGTGGATATTTAATTTTCCCAGCACCATTTGTTGAAGATGCTGTTTTTTCTCCAATTTGGACATTTTTGTTTTGTCAAAAATAAGGTGAGTACAGTGGGTATAGGTGGAAGGCTTATTTCTGGGTCCTCTATTCTGTTCATTAATCATGTGTCTGTGGTCCTGGTGCTGCCGGGGGCTGTGCTCGTGATTTGTGCTGTCACCAGGGAACATATGGACTCCCATGATCCATGCTCCTGCTGACTATAAAGAGCAAAGAAGATACTTTTGCAGTGATATTGATGATTTCAGATGCACAGTTGAGAGGGAGGGTCATGAAAGACTTCTGTCACAAACCCCTTACCCGTCAAAAGAAAGTAACAACCTAAACAGGAAGCCATCAAAGAGAACTTGTGAAAAAATGTGATACGGATACTGAGGTTATCTCTCCACAATTGATGGCTTCTGGTGGGGGGGGAGGAAGGGGACCAACTTAGTACTATTTGTGGGATGGGCCACTGAGAGTTTGACCATGTTCCAGTGAGTATATGGATAACACGGGTTGGACTTGTTTTTTGATTTTTAATTAAAATTTTTATTTTTTTGGGGGGAGGTCTCAGGGGTGGGGGTAGACATGGAGGGGCTGGAAGGTGAGTGTGATTGGGGTGCATGATGTGAAATTCCCAAAGAATCAATAAAAATAAATAAATTTGTTTTGTGATATACCATGCTGTTTTTGTCACTATGGCTCTATAGTGTATCTTGAATTCAGTCCTACGACACCTCCAGCATCCAGTGGTATTTTCTTTTTTCTCAGTGATGATTTAGCCATTCAGGACCTTTTATGTTTCTATGTAAATTTTAGTTTTCTTTCTCTATTTCTATGAAGAATGTCACTGGAATTTCTATGAGAGAATCCTAACACCATTTAGTAGAGAAACTAAAATTTTGATATCAGGTGTTCACGGCACCTAAGTGAAAAACCAGTTGGTTATAAATGTACGAATCTGTTTCTTTTATTTCTGTTCTGTTGGTGGATATGTATGTTTCCACTCCAGTATTTTTCTGTTTCAATTACCACACCTTTGTAGTAGATTTTGGAATTAGGTAGTATGAGGTATTTGGCTTTGTTACTCTAAAATTTGTTTTGAATTGGTAACATAAAAACATGGACTTGTCTCCTTCAATGTGATACCACAGAATGCTCTAATACACACAAATCATGAGCCTCCTGCTTCCAAGTGCTGAGTTCTGAGATCACAGGTTGTACCACCAGGCCTTGCTAGGTATTTCTTTTTTATATTCTTATGATAACTTAAAGGGAATGGGCTTTGCCTGGTAGTTGGAGAGTGAGATGAATGGGGTGTGTGGAGAGAGCTCTGCCTGCTTCTGCTCCTTCAGTTAAACCTGGCTAGACTTCCAGAGAAAGACTCTTGGTACCAATTTTTGTTCTGGTTTCCTTTGAGTCACTGCGATAAACAAACAAACAAAACAAAAACATCTTGACCAAGAGCAACTCAGGGAAGGAAAAGATTTATTTGGCTTATATGTCCAGGTCACAGTTTGTCTTTGAGGAAAGTCAGGGCAGGGACTGAAACAAAAGCTTGAGGAGGCAGAAACCATGGAGGAATGCTACTTCTTGGCTTGCTCGTGCTTAAGAACTAGCTTTCTTACATAGCCCAGGGCCAGGAGATCGTCAACAGTGGCCTAGACCATTTCACATCAATTAGCAATCAAGACAGCACTCCACAGACAGGCCCACAAGTTATGCTGTTTTGGGCAGTCTCTCAACTGAGGCTCCCTTCTCAGGTGGCTCTAGGTTGTGTCAAGAAGACAGTTAAAGCTGACTGGACAGTGTTCCTAAATATTTCTGGAACAAAGATAGATTTGACTTAACTCATCACTGTTCGATCAAAACTAAGTGTGAGTCCAGGAGGATTTAGCGAGAATGCAGCTTAGTTCTCACTCAGCTCTTATCTGGAAGCCTCGTGCTAGAAGCCTGAGCTGGAAGACTGCCAGGGCTGTTGAAGTGAAGCTGTGATGAAGACCTCAGCTTCACCTCCCGAAGCTTCTCAGAGTACTTTCTCTGATATTTTCCCTGTCGGGTAGATACCTCTTCACATGAAACATTTTTAAATTACTTAAATATTAATGCATTTGAATTTCACGGAAATATAATGTTAATAAAATTATTTCCCTCCAAAGTCAAGGGAATAAAAGTCTACATTGAATAAAATTATAGTATTTCTTTGGGAATACAATGAATTCATGCCACCATCCAGTATTCCAACTTCTTACTTCCTCAGTTTTGTACATTATGGCCATGTTGTCTCAGATCAGGAAATGGTGCTTGAAGCAAAACTAAGCATCACCCTGGGCTTGCTCCTAACACCTCCAGTACTGATAAGACTTGTCTGTTCTAAAATTTCATAGAAATGGAATCCTAGGGGAAAATACCAAAGCAGCACTATAGTCCAGTGTGGTTTTCAGGAGTGAGTGAGGTGCTTAACACGTCTAGATTAGCACCCTGTATGTAGCCAATTCCCCTTGCTGGATCTCTCCATCCTGCTCACAACAACTAGAGAAAACATTTAGTGTGTCAATAATGCAAACTCTTTTTTCATGCCCTCCATGAAAACAGACCACTCCCTCATACATATGGGTCAATCATCACTCAACTGGCTGTTTGCTTTATTGAAATGTCAACTTTCCATTCAGATATTTAGACTTTTTTAGATACCCACTAAGTGAGCTGTGTTGTGTACACAGGGTTTCCAAATGGAGCAGATACAAAGAAATATTATCCCTTAGAACCTACTCGATCCCCCTTTTTTAACCCAAGAAAACAAATGCAATAATAGATCTATCTGACTGTAAATATTATCTAAGTATGTCCTTTAAAAGCCAAAGGAATGTCAGATGCAATTTATTTTCTACCAGTGCAAGCTGAGACATTAAGTGGCAATTCTACTTCCATTAGCTAATTCTGGCAAAAACACAACTGTTTAAAGGTGCTGTCGATCGCTGGGCACAATTAAGTATTTGTACCGAGGCCTTATTAAATTACCCCTTTCAAGTAGGCATAATAAACTAGGAAGTCACTGTACGGATTTTCACGGGGAAAGTCAAATCAGTATGGGATTTATCTAGAGAGAATTTACTTTCCTGTCCAATAGAGTCGATGTTTTGACCAAACAAATGCTAATTCCTTTGCAATTTTTTGAAATGGTTAAGAAACTGTTAAGTAAAAATTCCCAAGAATGTAATTGTCATGATTTGTCATATTACTGAAACAACTTTAAAATTTGGACTATCTTTTAATAACAAAATCTATTTTATTTTAACCAAGAGTGTACAGGGATTTCTAACCTTCCCATCCAAAGCTGATATTTTTCTAGGACATTAAGGTTCCTAATAGGGATGGCTGATAAATTGGTGGATGAGGAGGGGGATGGAGGTGAAGGTGATCACAGGCAAATTAGGATGTAGAGTAGATTCTTAGGCAAGCAGTTGGAGAAGACTCTCAGAGCTGTGGGAAGATGCCCCCTCTGTGTCTGGGGAGACATGTTGACTAGAAAGTTTCAGCCTAGTCACACATTGATATTGCCTCTTCATTTCTCATTGGATGTAATTCTTATCATAATTCTTAAGCAGTGGTTATATCATTTTGGGGCAAGACCACATTAATTTCTGTGTAGGAATAATTCTCCTCAGTGGGCTAGAGAGATGGCTCAGAGGTTAAGAGTGCTTACTACTCTTACAGAGGACCTAGATTCAGCACCCACATGGTGCCTCACAATTGCCCATAGCTCCAGCTAGAGAGAATCCAATATCCTCTGGTGATCCCTATAGGCTCCCACACGCACGGTGTGCAAACGTACACTCAAGCACGCAAACATAAAATAAAATAAACTTTCTCTCTCATCCGCACTCCCCCTTTCCACTATGTGTGTGACTTCGCAGTGTTGCTCTTGGATGGAGTCTGATGACTGGGTCTGCCTAATTCTGAGTTTTCTACCGTCCTCTCTGTTCTTGGTAGTGTTTCAGTTATCACCAATTTGATCGAAATGACATGACTGCATTAGCAAATTCTCATCACAGAGTACACATTGCTGTAGATTCTATTGGCTGCTGGTTTGTGTTTGACTTCCTGTACCTCTCATTGGTCTCTGTGTAGTCTTTTTTTCTAAAAACCACCAGAGAAGTACCATAGCTTTTCATATAGCCATCATGGAAAAGGTAATTGTTGGAAGGGTTACACTAAAGGAATAAAATTTACAATAAGACCTGAACTTGAAATATTTCTGGGAACTCCTTCAAGGAGTTGTGACATCTCAATTTATCTCTCCTGAAAACTTCCAATTTTTCACATATAGAGTTAGTAGAAGGTAAGGAAATTTTCTATTTCAGGTTTTCTTTTTTGTTTATTTTTTTCATATAATAAATTCTGATAATGGTCTCCCTTCTCCCTACTCCTCTTCAGAAAACTAACAAGTATCTAAGGAATAATAATAAAGTAAGAAATACATACAGATACACACACACACACACACACACACATACACACACACACACACACACACACACACACACACACACACGAACCATAAAAACACAAAACTGGAAGCCGTAATAGATGCCCAAAGGACCTACCTGCAAGGTTTAAAAAAAAAAAAGACGAACAACCCCCAAAGATGCTTTTTAGATTTTGTGTTGGCCATCTACTGCTGAGCGCGAGGCCCAACCTTAAGAGTGATTTGTTTCCCCAGTGAGACTCCCTTGGATAAAAATAATTTTTCATCTACTAGTATTAATCACTTGGAAATAGCTTCTGGATCAGGGATGGGGGTGTGTGCCCACTTCTTTCAGTTTCAGAACCCCATCTGGTGTAGAGCTGTGCTGGCCCTGTGCATGCTACCACAATCTCTATGAGTTCATATATGCACTGGGACTGTTGTACCTAGACGGCTTTTATTTCTTGGTGTCTTCCATACCCTCTGGCTCTTACACTCTTCCCATCTCTTCTTCCACAGAGTTCCCTGAACTCTGAAGGGAAGGATTTGATGTAGATATCTCTTTTAGTCATGAGTGTTCCAAAGTCTCTCACAGTCTGCATATTGTCATGCTGTGGGTCTCTGTACTTGTTCTCATCTGTGGCAAGAGGAGGTGTCTCTGATGATGTCCAAGCAAGGCACAGATCTGTGAGTATAACAGAATGTTGTTGGGAGTCATTTTATTGCTGTGTTCTTTTAGTAGAATAGTGGTATCTTGTTTCCCCTAGGTCCCTGGCCTGTCTAGTCTCAGGTTCTGAGCCACCCAGCCACGCAGTGCTGGGTATGGGTTCCATCTTGCAGAGTGAGAAACTCAAATCAGAGATTGGTGGGTTACTCCCACACCCTTTGTACCACTGTTGCACCACTGTGCTGTGCAGGCAGGTCACTAGTGCAGATTGAAGGGTTTGTAGCTGGGTTGGTGTTTGCCTTTCTCCTTTGGTGGCATGCAGAGTACCTTCCAGTACCACAAACACTAGAGCGTCGGGGTGAAGGCTCTAGACAGGAACCAGCTCAGCTTCTCCGTGTTTAATGAGTTGTGTACATGTTGTCTTTAGCAATAGGGTCTTACTGTTAGTTTGTGTAGAACAATCAGCAGCCTTGGCGATAGCCTGGGTTGTGTGGGAATTCCCAAGGAATGCTTTTGGCAAAGCACTTGGTTATATGTAACCCATTCCTGTTAACAGTAAGTTTCATTTGGTGGCAAGAGATGTCCAGTTGGGGCCCTGTCTTCCCTGTTACTCAGTGATTTCATTTATATTGCCTCTATGTATTTATTTTAGGAAGCTTCTGTTGTGTTAGGTTTCCATACAGTCCCTCAAAGAGCCCTTAGTTTTAGCTGTCCCTCATCATATTCCCTTCCTTGCTCCTCTCTTTCCTCCCTTTCCTTGTTTGATCCTTCTGTTCCAGTTTCCTCACCCCCACCCATCTATAACTATCTATTAGATTTCCCCTTTCTAGGTAGAGCCATCCATCCCCATTAACCCCTTACTCCATACCTTACCTCTGTGATTATATGTATTGTAGTTTGCTTACCAATGACTTAACAGCTGATGTCTGCATATAAGAAAATACATACCATATTTGTCTTTCTGGGGCTGAGTTACCTCACTCAAAATTATTTTTTTCTAGTTCTGTTCATTTACCTGCAAAGTTTATGATGTCACTTCTTAAATAGCTGACTAATATCATCCATTGTGTAAATGTACCAGTTTCTTTATCCATTCATCTGTTGATGGATATCTAGATTGCTTCCAATTTCTGACTATTATGAATAGGGACTCAATGAACATGTTCGAACTAGTGTCTCTGTAGTAGTATGAAGCATCCTTTGGCATAGGTGCTAGATCTTGAGATAGATTGATTCCCAGCTTCCTGAGGAGCTAATGCACTGATTTCCATAGTGGGTGCACAAGTTTACACTCCAATCAGGAATGGATTAGTGTTCCCTTTACTCTAAATCCTCACCATCATGAGCTGTCATTTGTTTATATTAATATTGGCCATTCTTATTGGTGTAAGATGAAATCTCAAAGTAGTTTTGATTTGCATTTTCCTGGTGACTAAGGATGTTGTACATGTCATTAAGCACTTTTTGGCCATTTGAGTTTCCTTCTTTTGAGAAGTTTCTGTTTACATCTGTGGCCCATTTTTAAATTGGGTTATATTTCTTTTTTCTTTTCCAAGACAGAGTTTCCCTATATAGCTATGACTATCCTAGAACTTACTATGTAGACCAGGCTGGCCTTGAACTTAGATCTACCTGCCTCTTGTCTCTCAAGTGCTGGGATTAAAGGCATGTACAACTATGCCTATCTATGATTATTGTTTTTCTTGATGCCCAGTTCTTTATATTTTAGATATTAGCCCTCTATTGCATGTGTAGTTGGTAACAATTTTTCCAATTCTGTAGGCTGAAAATTTATTTGAATGATAGTGTTCTTTGTCTTACAGAAGTTTTTAAGTTTCATGAGGTCCCATGTACTAATTGTTATTAGTATCAGTAGTGTTATTGTATTCTGTTCAGAAAGTCTTTTCCTGTGCCAATGAGTTCGAGACTATTCTCCACTTCTCTTCTATTAGCTTCAGTGTATCTGACCTTATGTTGAAGTCTTGATCCATTTGGACTTGAGTTTTATGCAGAGTCTATTTACATTCTTCTACATGTAGCCATCCAATTTGATCAGCACCACTCATTGAAGATGCCATCTTTTTTCCAGTGTGTATTTCTGGCTTTTTATAAAAAATCATGTATCCAGAAGTGGGTAGGCTTATTTTTGGGTCTTCAATTCTATTCCATTGCCTCTTTTTGTACTAATATCATGCTGTTTTTAAAAATTATTACTATAGCTCTGTAGTACAATTTGAGAATGGAGACGGTGATACCTTAGCAGTTCTTTATCACTCAGGATGGTTACAGGTATCCTGTTTTTTTTTTGTGCTTCCATATGAAGCTGAATATTTTACTTTTAAGTTCTGTGAAGCACTGTGTTGGGATTTTGATGGGGATTGCATTGAATGTGTAGATTGCTTTTGGTAGGATGGCCATTTTTTTTAACTATATTAATCCCACTGATCCATGAGCATGGGAGATATTTCCATCTTCTGGTATCTTTTTCAGTTTCTTTCTTTGGTATTTTAAAGTTTTATCATACAAGTCTTTCACTTGCTTGGTTAGAGTTATCCTAAGATGTTTTATGTTATATGAGGCTATTGTGAAAAGTGTTGTTTCTCCATTTATCAATTGTATATTGGAAGGTTACTGACTTTCGTGTGTTCATTTTGTATTCTGCTACTTTGCTGAAAGTGTTTGTCAGCTGTAGGAGTTTCCTGGTAGAATTTTTAGGATTACTTATGTATGCTAGCTTATCATCTGCAAATAGAGATACTTTGACTATTTCCATTCCCATTTGTATCCCCTTGATTTCCTTCACTTGTCTTATTGCTCTAGCTAAGACTTCAAGTACTATATTGAATAGGTACGGAGTGAGTGGACAACCTTGTCTTGTTGGTGATTTTAGTGGAAATGCTTTATGATTATCTCCATTTAAGTTGATTTTGGCTATGGACTTGCCATCAATTACCTTAATTATGTTAAGGTACATCCCCTCTATCCCTAATATTTATAGGACTTTTATCATGAAAGAGTATTAAATTTTGTCAAAGGCCTTTTCTACATCTAATGAAATGATCATATGGTTTTTTGTATTTCAGTCTATTTATGTGGTGGGTTACATTTATATATGTTGAACCATCTCTGTAACTCTGGGATGAATCCTACTTGATCATGTGGCTAATCTTTTGGATGTGTTTTTGGATTTGGTCTGTGTTTTAGTTAGTGTTTTCTATTGCTGTGAAAAGACGCCATGACCACAGCAACTCTTATAAGAAAAACATTTAATTGAAGGAGCTCACTTACAGTTTCAGAGGTTCAGTCCATTATCATCATGTTGGAAGCATGGCGGCATGCTGGCAGATGTGGGGCTGGAGGAACAGCCGAGAGTCCTACATCTTGCAGGCAACAGGAAGTCAACTGAGACACTTGACGGTATCCTGAGCATAGAAAGCCTCAAAGCCCACCCCCACAGTGATGCACTTCCTCCAACAAGTCCATATCCACTCTAACAAAGCCACAACTCCTAATAGTGCCACTCCCTATGAGATTATGGGGGCCAATTACATTCACACTACCACATATCACTCCCTGGCCCCCATAAGCTTATAACAATGTCATAATGCAAAATGCATTTAGTCCAACCTCAAAAGTCTCTGTACTCTATCACAGTCTCAATGTTTAAAAGTCCAAAGTTCAAAGTCTCTTCTGAGATTCATGCAATCTCTTAACTGTAATCCCCTGTAAAATAAAAAAAAAAAAAACAGATCACGTACTTCCAACATATGTTGGATATTCATTACCATTCCAAAATGTAGGAAAGGGAGTATAGTGAGGAAATACTGGACCAAAGCAAGACTAAAACCCAGCTGGTCAAACTCCAAACTCTGTATCTTCATGTCTGATGTCAAAATGCTCTTCAGTTCTCCAACTCCATTCAGCTTTGTTGACTGCAACACACATCTTTCTCTTGGACTGTTTCTGCTCCCTATTAGCAGCTCTCCTTGGCAGGTATCCCATGACTCTGGCATTTCTAACATCTTGGGTTCTCCAGGCTTCAACTTCACAGCCTCATGCAATGACCTCTCTACTAGGCCTCCACTCAGGGATACCCCTGACACATGCCTGGCCTCAGCAGCTTTCTTTAGGCACAGAGGCAAATTTCATAACCTGTTTCTTCTATCCTTAACTCTAAAACTAGAACCATGTGGCTGAAGCATCCAAATTCTGCTGCTTACTGGGGCTGGACCATGGCCCCTCATTCAGTTACATCTTCACCAGCTTTCTGTCTGTCACTCCCTAAGCTTGACTGTCCTGAAACTTTCTCTATAGGCCACGCTGGCTTCAAACTCAGAGATCCACTAGCCTCTGCCTTCCCAGTGCTGGGATTAAAGATGTCCCCCACACCTGGCTCTAAACTTTCCTTTAGTTCCTTTTCACAAGTTGGAAACTTAGCAGGGTGGGATCTTGCTCTGAATTTACCACTCCCTATATTCCATTTCTTAATTCGCTCATCTCCTTGAACACAGGACTTAGCTCCATTCCACTTCCTGGTGCTCTTTTTCTCCTGAAATATTTCTCCTTGTTCAGCTTGCTCCTTTTCATTATATATCTTTATTAGAGTTAACACTAGCAACCACCAAACAGTCTAGACTGGACTGTTTTGAGATTTCTTCTGAGAATGGAATTAATCTAAAACTCTTCACTTTAGCCTCAGGCATGCTATTCAGACAAGGGCAAAAAGCAGCTACTTTCTTCACCAAATACCACAAGAAAGATTTCCAGCAACATGCTAAAATTCTTCTCCTCGCAACCTCTTGATCCCCACAGTTCATCAAATCATATTTAGCACCACTGTCTTCCATGCTTCTACTATTATGGTCCATTAAGCAGCACTTAAAGCATCCCACAGCTTTCCTAACCCAAACTTCCGAAGTCCATATTATTCCAAACAAAAACATGGTTAGGCCTATCACCACAATGTTCAAGTTGGTCCCTGGTACCAACTTCTGTCTTAGGGTTTTTTTTATTGTTGTGAAAAGACACCATGACCACAGCAACTCTAATAGAGGCTTGAGGGGGCTTGCTTATAGTTTCAGAGGTTCAGTCCATTATCATCATGGCAGGGAGCATGGTGGCATGCAGGCAAATGTGGTGCTGGAGAAATAGATGAGAGTCCTACATCTTGCAGGCAACAGGAAGTCAACAGAGACACTTACTTGGCAGTATCCTGAGCATAGGAAATCTCAAAGCCCACTTCCACAGTGGCACACTTCTTCCAATAAGACCACACCTACTCCAAAAAAACCACACCTTTTAATAGTGCTATTCTCTATGAAATTATGGGGGCCAATTATATTCAGACTACCACAGTTTGCAAGTATTTATTGAGAATTTTTGTATCTATGTTCATAAGGGAAATTGGTCTATAATTTGTTTCTTTGTTGGGTCTTTATGTAGTTTAGGTATCAGGGTAACTATGGCCTCCTAAAAAAATTGGATAATGTTCCTTCTGTCTCAATTTGTGCAATACTTTGAGTAGTATTGGCATTAAGTCTTCATTGAAAGTCTGGTAGAATTCTGCACTAAAACCATCAGGACCTGGGAATTTTTTTGGTTGGTAGACTTTTAATTACTGCCTCTATTTCACTAGGATTTATGTGTTTGTTTAAATTGCCCATCAGATATTGATTTAACTTTGTTAGGTGTATCTATTGAGAAAATTATCCATTTCTTTTCGATTTTCCAATTTGGTGGAGTACAGGCTTTTAAAGCATGCTCTTATGATTCTCTGGATTCCTTTGGTGTCTGTTGCTATGCACCCCCCTTTCTTCTCTAATTTTGTTAATTTGGATCTTGTTGAGAGTTTTCAACAAGCAGTGTTTGTTTGTTGATTCTCATTATTTCATTGTTGTGGTGTGGTCCCCCCCGCCCCCGCCTTTTTTTTTTTTTTTTTTAAATTTACTGGTCTGTGACTATTTATTCTTTGTGTTTTCTTGGATGCAGTTAACCTCTTCAGGTTGAAGTTTTCCTTTTAGTGCCTTCTCTAGGGCTTAATTTGTAGATAGATACTGCTTAAATTTATTTTTATCACAGAATGTCTTTCTTTCTCCATCTATTATGATGGAAAGTTTTGCTGAGAATAGAAGTCTGGATCGGCATCTGTGGTCTCTTAGAGTTTGTAGAATATTTGTTCATGTCCTTCTGGTTTTTAGAGCCTGCATTGGAAAGTCAGGTGTCTTTATATACAGGTCTGACTCTATGTATTATTTGGTATTTTCCCCTTGCAGCTTTTAATTTTTTCCTTTGTTGTATACACTTATTGTTTTGATTACTATGGGCCATGTGAAATTTAGTTTCTGGTCCAGTCTCTTTGGTGTTCTGCATACTTCTTCAGGTTGGGGAAATTTTCTTCTGTGATTTTGTTGAGAGAATTTCCTGTGCCTTTGACCTTGGATTAATCTCCTCCCTCTATTCCTATTATTCTTATATTCAGTCTTTTCACAGTGTCCAAAATTTCTTGGATGTCTTCTGCCTGGATTTTTTTTTTTTTGGATTTAACATTTTTCATGACTGAAGTATCCATTTCTTCTATCTCATCTCCAGTGACTGAGATTATTTCTTTCACCTCCTGTATTCAGTTGGAAAGGTTTGCCTCTGAGTTTCCTGTTTGAGTTCCTAAATTTTTCATTCCCAGTTTCCCACAGTTTGAGTTTTCTTTATTGATTCTATTTCTAGTTGTAAGTCTTGAACTATTTCCTTCCTTTTATTCCATTGTTTGTTTGTGTTTTCATAGATTCCTTTAGTAGATTTATTCATTCCTTCTTTAAAGACCTCTAACACGTTCATAAAGGCTATTTGGAAGTCCTTGTCTTGTGCCTCAGCTACATTGCATTTCTCAGGGTCTACTGTAGTAGGGTTGCTGATCTCTAGTGGAGCCACATTTTCTTTGCTGTATTGATCATGATTTTACAGTGACATCTAGGCATCTGGGTTTGGGATGACTGTAATTCCAGGTGCTGATATCTGGTCTTGTCTTTGTTCGTTGGGGACTCCATTCTTTGGTTTTTGTTTCTCTCTCTGGTTTTTAGGAGAATATGGTGGCTGTAGACTGTCTGGTCTAGAATAGTTCTGAGATCCTGCCAGGTGTGGTCACTGAGGGTTCCAGAAAGAATATGTTTCTTGGTATTGGTTGCTGGCAGGGATGGAGATGGGCTAGAGGGGGTGGGGGAAGCTGAAGGGGTCCACAGGAGGGAGGAAAGTAGGGTGTGTCACCCAAATCTGCTTATTCCCCTGTGAATTGGTCCAGAGAGGGAAGAGAAGCCTCAGCAGGTGGTCTGCTAAAGAGCTGGAGATAAGACTGGGGGATTGGATTTGGAGGAGACGGGGGAGAGTGAAACTCTGAAGATCACCTACCCACTTCCCTGGCTGATGTTTTCTGTCAGCTTAGTGACTGCACATGAATCTACTGACATTTTAATTATTGTCTGCGGCCCCATGGCCCTACAGTCAGCACCCCACTGGCCATTCAGACTGTGGCCTGGCAGGGCTTCCAATCTTGTGGTCCTGGCTCTGCCATAGCTGTGATATATAGGTTTAAATGAAGTCTCTATCATTCTATTTATCAATAAGACTTAGGAGTCAAAGACTGTGGTGAAAACCTGCTAGCTCAGAGAGGTTGAGTAGCAACTAGCTGACTTTGCCTTTTGGAGAGGACACTGCAAGAGACATGTCTCTTCCATCATCCCAGAATGAAAAGGAAGTACCAAACTCAAGTCTCCATCTGTTCCTTCCCGTGTATCTTTTCTATCCAATTGCTGACTTTTCTGTGGCCAATTCTGGTCAGCTAGTCACTGACTCTGCCCCCTGATTCAAGGTTTAACTTTATCGGCAAGTCTCAGGAGAGTCAGAGTGTGATCAAAATATCTCACAACACCTAGCCTCTCTGCTTGCCTGGCCAGCACGGCTGGCAGTTGCCCGGGGAGTGCTTGGGAAGTTGGTGGCTGAGATAAAGGGATGGGAGGCTGTATGGGAGGAATGAGTGGTGGTTCTCTGGAGACAGGGCCAGAGAGGAAGGAGAAGCTACAGCTAGTGGTCTTCTGTGGAGGTGGGGATGGGACTTAGATTGGATTTGGAGGAGAAGAGGGAGAGTGAAGGTCTGAAGATGACCTACCTGCTTCCTTGGCTGGTATGACCAGCATATTTCAGAGTTTTAAGTGTAAATTATGGCCTTGACTTTAATGAGTTTCGTGAAAAATATGTTAGCCTGGTCCTAGAGGATTTTTTTTTATTTTTTTTTTTTTTTTTTTTTGTGATCAAGGTAAAAAAAAAAAAGCTAGGATTAGAAATCAAGTAGATTTTCAGATGAGAGTTAGTCACCTCCATTGCTCTGGGATAGAGTTCTTAAAACAAAGAGAAAAATAAAAACAACAAAACCCTTAGGATTCTTTGAACCATGTAAGAGTCTGTCTAGCAAGTTACAGAATTTTCCAATTTTTAAAAATGTGTGTCTTTATTGTGCATCACACAACTTAAGTATTATTTGTTTGTTTGTTGGTTTTTACATTCCAATCAAAGTTTCCCCTCCCTCCTCTCCTCCCAGCCCCTCCCTCATACAACTTCTAATACGCCCTCTACTTTTCTACTTTTTGCCTCATTCACAATACCCCAAATGTATTGTGAAGGACAGAACCAGAAGACTGACAGGTAAGTGTCAGGCATTGTAGTGGGCAGCCATTCCAGCTTTGACCTGGAAGTTCCAAGGCTTCGGTAATGGTCACACCTACAAGGCAGGGCTGAGAGAGGACGCTGAAGACCCGAGATCCAGATGCGCCGGCTCTCTTGGTTCCTGAACCCTGGACACTGGAGCTAGACTGAGCAGAGTTCTCCAGAGAACACTGCCGGACTGCGCCACACCTTTCCCAGACCCTGTAGCCTATCCCTTCACTTGTAAGTTACCCCACAAAGTAAACCTCCCTTTTAACTACGTGGATGTCCATAATAGTTTCACCAATAAGGCATGGTTCTTTTCTAACTGATTTTTCTCATATTAACTTTTTAATGAGCATGAAATTTGCTTCTTTCTTTTAAATTATTTTTTATAGTATATAAAAATGAGTGGGTCTCATTATCACATTTTTTTTTGCTCCTGAAAATTCTATACTCTTCATAGTATATGAGTCAAAGGTGGGAAAGTGTTTGCATTTTAAATATTTTTCAAAAGATTTACTTATTTTTGTTTATATGTGTGGGTGTTTTGACTGCCTGTGTCTGTGTACTACTTGTATGCAGTGCCTGTGGAGACCAGAAGAGGGCATCAGATCCTCTGGAGCTGGAGTTACTGATGGTTGTTTGTGTATGCTGGGCACTGAACCTGGGTCCTCAGCAAGAGCAGTGGGTGCTGAAGCCATCTCTCTATCATCCTCATTGTGAATTTCCAAAGCTAATTCTGAGCTCTGTGCTTTGCTTCTGTCTGCCCTTCCTCCGGTGCCCTCAGGACTGCCTAACCTTGAAAGCTTCAGCCACCCACTCACTCAGCTCTTGGGAAATTAAGGTAGATGATGCATAACAACAAGAAAGAGGTAAACATTTGTTTACATTTTGTTTCATGGGCTTGTGTGTTTCTGGCTCTGGAAACACAAACTTGTCAGTCTGGGGCAAAGGTGAAATAGAAACCAGGGAGTTGGGGGGGGATCATGAAATCTCCCTGAAAGTATAGTTAGGGATTATTTTTTGTTGTTGTTGTTTTTCTCGTGTAGCTTTGTGCCTTTCCTGGAACTCACTTGGTAGCCCAGGCTGGCCTCGAACTCACAGAGATCCGCCTGGCTCTGCCTCCCGAGTGCTGGGATTAAAGGCGTGTGCCACCAACGCCCGGCTGGGATTATCTTTAAATAATGCAAATCCTTGGGCCTTATCATTTAGCATCATAACTCTGTATGTGTGTGTGTGTGTGTGTGTGTGTGTGTGTGTGTGTGTGTGTCTGTTTATGCACATATGCTCACACGTTCACACACTAGCCTTTCCTCCACTTAGGCGCTGAACTGTTAGGGAGTTTATGTGGCCAGGCTAGCTATAAGGTTCTGACTAAACCAATATGATGGGGCATCCTTAGGATAGTTGAGAGGCATTCCTACTAACAAAGGGATTGAGGGGTTTACTGTGGAGTCACATGATTCAGAATTGTTAACCGTAATTCAGGAGGCACACACGTTGGGTCATTATCCCGTGAAACTCTCTCCTTGTCAGATGAGCTGTCTAGGCTCTGGGGCATTCACTCTCACATTAGTCCAAGTGTGAGCAATTAAAGGGAAAGTTTTAGCAGGGCTCACCAGAGTGAGGCCCTCTGTGGGTAGATCGAGGCTGCATGAAGCAAGGGATAGCGAGGGAGCCTGCTTTCTATCTGGTGTCTGCAGCCAGCCTGGCCTAGGAGAGCAATTAAATGACCCGACAGAGGTGTTCTAACACTTAACCAGAATCTAGATGGGGCTGTGCTCCTGTGGAAGGAATCCTTGTGCATTTTCTCCCTTGGTTAAGACAGCCTTCCATGCCTCTCTCTTTATAAGCAATTCCATGAGGCAGTGGGTTGAAGCTCGGTATTGATTCTTACACAGTCCAGCCAGCCTCCCAGCTGCCCTGACCGGCCGGCGCCTATGCCCAGAGCCCCAGAAGCAGGGCGGACATTTGTGCCTTGGTATTCTTCAGGCAGGGCTCTTGTTCATACTGACATTGTCCAATGCTGTTCAAGGAATGTGGAGTGAGGGGAAAAAACGGCCCCTAAGCAGGAGCTTGGCATTAAGGGAGGAGTGAGTGGAGGCAGGAACGGCAGCCATCCTATCCAGGGGTAAATGAATGTAGGATTTATTTGAGCCATTTATACTCCCACTTGTGTACATGATTTTCTGTCATGTTGAAAGAAACAGGGGCTCATTAATTCCAACAACCAGAAGCTTCTTGACTTTGAATCAGGATCCACAGAGCCCCTGTCCATTTACTGAGTGTCTTTCGTCTCTTATTTCTGACAATGTATCCTTGTGTATGATAAGATACACATCCGTGATGCATGTGCTTATGTATTTAAAATGATAACTTGGTGTGTTTATGTGGTTTATGCTACATGCGGCATTTAAAGTAGAATTCATTTCATCGACATACTATAATGCCCCCCCTAATATTCTCATTATTGATTTTAGCATTTCAGAAGTATTATTCATGGTGACACCTATGGGGAAACAGATTTCAGCTCTATCAATAGATATTATTATAATATAAAAAACATTAATATTTGATGGTGACATACATATGACACAAAGGCAATAAACTCATTAATAAGCACACACATGTCATTAACAAAGTGTTCCAAGATGGCAGCTGTGATTTCCAGCCTTGCTCCTGTCTGTTGTTCATTTACCAGATGTATTTGCCTGCTGTTCACCAAAACTCTTCTCAATTAACGAGGCTGATCTTCCTTTAAGGTAACATAGATCTTAGAAATAATTACAATGACGATATCAGCGTCCAATCCATGGGATTTCTAAAAAATATCTATCAAAATGTAGCAATGCTTCTCTCTCTCTCTCTCTCTCTCTCTCTCTCTCTCTCTCTCTCTCTCT
>CABHPQ010139463.1:0-22510 GCA_902168405.1 Peromyscus aztecus | reverse complement strand
TTTTATTGAGACAGGGTCTTATGATGTAGTTGTGTCTGGTCTGGAAGTCCCTATGTTGACCAGGCTAGCCTGGAACTCATAAACATCAGATTGTCTCTGCCTCACAAGTGCTGGAATTAGAGGTGTGTGCCCCCACACCTGGCAACTGGATAGTCGGTCTTTCTTTAGTTGTATTCATTTTTATTTTGTTTTATTTTATTTTATGTATATGGACGCTTTTGCTGGCATGTATATATGTGTACCACATTTAATCCTGAAGAAAACTGACTCTCCCCCCGGCAGCCATCACTGCTAATAGCTCCTGAGCTAGGGGTGGTGTCTTAGTTAGGGTTTCTATTGGTGTGAAGAGATATCATGACCAAGGCAACTCTTATTTTTTTTTAAAGATTTATTTATTATGTATACAGCATTTATGACTGCAGGCCAGAAGAGGGCACCAGATCTCATTACAGATGGTTGGGAGCCACCATGTGGTTGCTGGGAATTGAACTCAGGACCTCTTGAAGAAGACAGTGCTCTTAACCACTGAGCCATCTCTCCAGCCCCCCAAGGCAACTCTTATGAAGGAAAACATTTAATTGGGGTGGCTTACATCTCAGAGATTTAGCCCATTATCATCATGGTGGGACTTGGCAGTATGCAGACAGACATGGTGCTGGAGAAGGAGCTGAGAGTTCTACATTGTGATCAGAAGTCAGCAGAAGGAGTCTGTGTCCACACTGGGTGTAGCTTGAGCAAAGGAGACCTCAAAGCCCACTCCCACAGTGACACACTGGCTCCAACAAGGCCATGCTTCCTAATAGTGCCACTACCTGTGAGCTTATGGGGGCCAATTACATTCAAACCACCGCAGGTGATTCATGAGGTCTTGCAAACAGAATTTCTTAAATAGTTATAGGCCTACTCAGCTAGTTTGTCTTATCTCTAGTGGGTAGTTTGTGATAATCCAAGAATTCTTCCACTGCACTCAGTTTGTCAGACCCGTGCACGAGGAGTTGTTCATGTGTTCTCTTATTAAACGTTGGTTTGCAGGGAATTTCATTTCTCTACTGATAATTTATATTGTCTTTATCTTTTTTGTTTCTTCCCTTCTTTCTGGGTTAGTCTGGCTAGAGAGGTTTTTTTGTTTTGTTTTGTTTTGTTTTTTTGTTTTTTAAGAGCCAGCTTTTGATTTCATTGATTTCTCTAGTTCGGCTGTTGCTGGGTTGTTGTTGTGGAGACAGGATGTCCCTGAACTCCTGACCTTTCTGCTCCCACCTCTCAAGGGCTAGTATCACAGGCACACGTCTCCACGCCTGCTTCTCGAGCTTTATCTGTTTTTATTGATCTTGCTCCTCCTCATTTTCCTGTTGCTTTGTACTCACATTGCTCTTTTTTTTTTCCAGTTTAAACTGGAATCTTAGTCAAGATTTCCCCTCACTATTACCGTTTAAATCCTACAAGTTTCACTCTAAGCACTTCAGCTTCATCTCACAAGTGCTTTTCCCTTCACTCAGCTCAACACGTGGTGTTTTTCAGCTGTTTTGAATTTCCCAAATATCTTTGTCCCCTGACTCATTTATAGATCAGCGTGGCCTTGAACTCACAGAGATCTACCTACCTCTGCTTCCTGGGTGCTGGGACAAAGGTGTGCACCACCACACCTGGCCTTTTTTTTGTTTGTGTGTGTGTGTGTTCTTTTGTCTATTTTTTAGATAAAAAACATTTTATTTATGTGTGTATGAATGTATGAAGGTGCCCACAGAGGCCCTGGATCCCCTGAAGCTGGAATTACAAGTAGTTATGAGCCACACTGTATGGATGCTGGGACTGGAATAGAAGTCTGGTCCTCTGAAGATCCGCAAGGACTTGAGGACTAGGCCACCCCTCCAGGCCCCGAGACTGATTCTTCATAGTTTGATCTTCGTACTTTACAGGCTCCAGGTTTGTCTTCTCCGTGAACTCTGTGTTGGGTTTGCGGCTTCATCACAGAGAAGAAAGCGGGAGTGTGCTGTCATGCAGCTCTGCCCAGGCCTTTTCCAGTAATACAGACAGTAATAATGTCTGTAGCTTTGTGTCTTATCAAGACTGTGCTGATCCCGTATAACTAAGGCCTTTAAAGGAGAATTCAAAGTATTCATGAAGACTGACGCTTTCACTAATGAACACATTGTTTTTGCACGTGTGTGGGTTTTAAAGTCATTATATTGCATTTACTGCTCAGAAAAACATCAATTATATTTCTCCTTATTGTTTCCTTGTTTTTTGAGACAGGGTCTCACAATGTACTCCAGATTGTCCTTGGATGAGTAGAAACTCTCCTGCCTCAGCCTTCCAATGTTGGGATTATGGGTGTGAGCCACTACATCTAGACTAAATTTTAAATGTTACTAACATAAAAGTTTCAGTACCTTATTATCATTACAATGCCTTTAAATTTTCATTACAGATTTTAATTCTGTGGTGTGTGTGTGCCTGCATGAGTGCATGCATCCATGAGAGTGTGTGTGTGTGTGTGTGTGTGTGTGTGTGCGTGCTGTGGGAGTCATAGTGTTAGGATTCTGCCCCCACTCCAGCTGCATGATCGCACATGCACAGTTCAGGAGCTAAGCAAGGGGTCTTGCGTCTCACATCATCAGTTCGTGCTGGTGATTACATGCGTGTGGTGTGGTCATGCAATCTGAGCATGTGTAGCATAGCTCCATAAGCCCGCTTGTGCCTTAAAAAGCCAGACACAGACTCCTCCTCTTCCTCTGCTCTGTTCTCTCCTGCCCCCCCACAAAGCTCTGATACTGGGTTTTGTTGTGGCTCGTGCCTGCCTCATGACCTTTCTGCATGGTAACCAGCAGTGCTCATCATTGGTGCTGTCATGAGACAGGCTCTTCCAGAGCTCTGTGTCCAGGGCTCGGCGGGCGACCCGAATCCTGTACTGCGGGGTATTGGACCTGTGACTGCCCAATCCACTTTTTCATTTGCCCAACCGCGGGACCACTCCTCACAACACACCCGCTAACCAGATTGGTGAGTTTCCCCTTTCTGATCCCCCGTCATTTCCCGTGACTGCAGTCTGAGATATATTCCTCGTGCTGGACCACCGGGGGTCCTCTGCTGTGTCACATGACACTCTCTCTTGACTAAGTATTGAATGCTGTCTGGACTCCCAGGGAGTCCTCTGGTATGTATGGCCAGCCCTTACCCCTTCTGTGATGGCGGTTTGGGTAATTTGTGCTGTTAATGCCGGTCCACAGACTGCCTATCTTCAAGGACACTTGAGATAGGAGCCTGGGGTCCTGTTTGTTATTTTAACTTTTTTTTTCTTGGCTGCAGTCATGGGACATGGAGGCTTCTTCCACTCGACCTCTGACAAATGCCTTAAATATCCCCAGATACCAGTAAATTTGGCCACGTAATGGCTGCTTGAACCCCAATATTTCACAGGATTATCTAACTTCTGCCAGCGAACGGACAAATGAAGAGAGTTACCTTATCCCCACACTTTTACCTAAGCTCCGACCCTCCCTTTCTGGTTCTCTCTCTCCTGCCCACTTACATTCCTGAACCCGCGGAATCTCTGACTCCAAAGAACCTTATCTTATCTGTTCTCTGGTACCACACGGCCGCTAAGCACGACAGGTCTGGAAGCAGGCTAGGATGCATGCAAATAAGTTTACGACCAGGACCCACATGGGGATCACAATAATACAGATGGTTCTCTAGCCAAAGATCAGTTTACAACCTGCCTCTGGCAGGTTTTCCTAAAGCTGTCCTCAAATCAACAAATTATCAAAAAAAAAAAAAAAAAGTTAATTCAAGACACAGAATAAAATCTGTCTCTTGTCTCCCAGAGCTCCCTGACATCAGGGCTAAAACTTAAGCATCTGGAGAGCAAGGCTCCTGACCCCACAGGTGGAAGTGTTAGCGGTGGCAATTAAAGTGTTCTATGAGAGAGATGAAGAAACCCAAAAAAAGATACTGCCAAATGTTGGCACACGCTATCCGACCAGCTCCCCGAAAGCTGCCGGGTCCCTGTTTTAAGCGTGGGAAAGAAGTCCATTGGGCTCCGACTTGCACCACCACCCTAAGCGGGGGGGCACCCATAGGGCCCTGCCCGAAATGCTGCCAGAAGGGCCACTGGTCAGCTGAGTGCCTCAGTGCACCTCTCGTCACGGGGACATCAGATCTGGACCACCCTCTGGCTGACTTCCTAGGCCTGGCATTCAGTGATGACTGACGCTGCCCGTTTCCCAGCCCAGCCTCTCCCATCTCACACAGGGAACCCAGGGTAGTAATAATAATATCGGGGCAACCTATCTCCTTCCTTCTGGACACCGGAGCCACTTACTCAGTCCTGAGGGAGTTTTGGGGTCCCACCTCTCCTTCTCGTTTCCCTATTGTCAGGGTAGGGGGACAGCCTTACCCACCTCAGCAGACTTAATTGTACTTTCAGGGTTACTTAGTGGGAAGAGATTTTCCAGCTAAGGTAGGAGCTTTCGTTTCATTTGCTCCCTCCATGTGCCTCACTCCAGACCGGTCAGCAGTGCTTCCCACGCACAGTGACACAGACAGGGCCCGGCTCTCTCTCAAGTTCCAGAGGACATCAGGATCCACTGCCTTGTCCCCAATTCCAGAAGAATGAGGTCTCACCCCATAAGCTTTTCTCTTCCTGGTTCCTTTTTTTTTTTTTTTTGAGACAGGGTTTCTCTGTGTAGTTTTGTGCCTTTCCTGGAACTCACTCTGTAGCCCAGGCTGGTCTCGAACTCACAGAGATCCGCCTGGCTGTGCCTCCTGAGTGCTGGGATTAAAGGTGTGTGCCACCACCGCCCAGCTTCCCTCTTCTAATTAACTACTCAGCTAATTGTTACAGGATCACCATAGAGCCGGAATCCAAGGACCATCAAATATATACCCAGGTGGTAAAGGAACAGTTAACAGTTAAAAGGTATTTACACCCCCAGACCAAAAAGGATCTGGGCTCTGCACAAAAAAATCAGACTTTAATATAACTATCTATTACTGTTAAATGCTCTCAGCAATTGGTCACCTGTGTCTCCTGGATGCTAAATTAATAAAGGAAACAGGTGCCTTAAAATAATCTGTCTCTGATAAAGCTTATCTCAGGTAAAAATTAAGAACATGTTGCAACCCACCCCCCCCATTAACACTAACCAATATAAGCAGAGTACCAAACACTATAATGGTCACCAGCCCAAGACTTTAATTTTCTCATGGCTGCTTCTTAATATGTTTAAATTTTTTTCCTAAGCTCTAGAAACCAGCTTAAACACATCCAACAGGTCAGATCTATTTCAAAATAAGTGCCAAACCCAAACTTTCCTGGTCTTGGGACCTCTATCACCCTGGGAACCCTCCCAAAGGAAAAAAATTAAAAAAATAATTCTTTTTTCTAAGCTTTTCTCTGTCTCACCAGCATCCTGTCAGACACAAAAGTAGCCAGAATGCCAAGCCAAGAAAGATGAACAGCTCCGAGGCAGCAGACGACAGCCCACCATCCCAAGATGCCTGTCTACCCCAGAGGCCCCCTTCCCAACCCCCCCAAGAGTCAACCAACACCCACCAAGTCAGCTGGAAGCAGTTTTTCTGGGAGAAACGATGCCCCTATTCCTGTTCACCCACTTTTAAAATAATAAGCAAAAAGTGTGGAATGTTAGGATTCTGCCCCCACTCCAGCTGCATGATCACACAAGTGCAGTTCAGGAGCTAAGCAAGGGGTCTTGCATTTTACGTTATCAGTGCAAGCTGGTGATTATGTGTGCGCAGCATGGTCACGCAATCTGCATGTGTGGCATAGCTCCGTAAGCCCATCTGTGCCTTAAAAAGCTGGACACCGACTCCTCCTCTTCCTCTGCTCTGTTCTCTTCTGCCCCCACTATCTCTCTCTCTCTCTCTTTCCCTCTCTCTGCTCCCTGCACATGCTTCTCCCCCAGGCCTGGGTCTTTTGTGCCACCCCCCCCATAAGCTCTGATACTGGGTTTTGTCATGGCTCGTGCCTCATGACCTTTCTGTATGGTAACCAGCACCGCTTATCATTTTTAACACATAGAGGGCCACTTTCAGGACTCAGCTTTCTCCTTCCACCATATGGGACCCAGGAATCAAAGTTAAGTTGTCAGGCTTGACAAGCACCTTAACCCGCTGAGTTTAAGGTTAAAACCTTCAGTGATGGCCAGACCTTGTGGCACAGGCCTGTACTCCCAGCATGTGGGAGGTGGAGGCAGGAGCAGGGGGTAAGAGGTCATTCCTGGCTCTATATGGAGTTCCAGGCAGGCCTAGCCTACAGAGTGAGATCCTGCAGACTGTGGTTTCCCAGGCCTAGAAGGGTTTGAAGAAGCCACTGTCGAAGGCTGTGATCTTCTGGAGGTGATGGGAATGTCTTAGCATGATTATAATTGTACATCATTGCTGGATACAAAACTCTGAATAAATGAATGAATATAGTAGGGTATGTAAAGTCTACCTCAATAAAGCTGTTTAAAAAATGATCATGGCTTCTGTCTTGATCATTCTCACTTGCATCGCTCACTCTGGTGATGCCAAGTTCTGTGCTGTGAGCAGTCTTTTGGAGAGGACCCTGTAACTCAGAACAGAAGGCTTACACTGACAACCCAACCTTGACATAAATTTTCATGCCTCAGGGAAGCTTTTCAAGGGCTGCAGCCCTGGTCAACAGCTTGACTACAGCCTCGGGAGCATTCCTGAGCCAGAGCTGCCCAGCTGTGCTTGTCCAGATGCTGGCCTGAAGGAAAGACCATGTGAGATGATGTTTGTTATGAAGGTGCTGGATTCTGAGATAGTCACTACGCAACAACAGACAATACAAGTTACCCATCCCTTTAAGACAGAAATGTCTATGTAATATTTACTAGTTTAACAATTTCTATACAACATTTAATAGTTCCTTGTTATTACTCTTCTGGTATGTTATGTACCTCTGATGAAATGTGGACTGAAAATGCAATGGAAGTCAACACAGGGCAAAATGTTTGTTTGGTGTGCTGCGATCAGATCTGGGACCTTACGATGCTAGCTACCGCCAACCCCCAACGCGGAATTTTTAACAATCAGAGCCTTATAACCATAAGTGTTTCTAGAGAGACATCAATAGAGCATGGTAGTCAACACTGGCAATCCCGGCACTCAGGAAGCTGAGGCAGGGAAATGGCCTTGAGTTCAAGGCCACCATGGACTACAGAGTGAGTCTGCCTCTCAAAACACCAAAAATAAAAATAAAATAGTGAGTGGGGCATGTGAAGAGGATGGACCAATAAAAGTCAAGCAAAACCCACCAAAAAATTCTCCTGAAGACAGAATTCAGGGGCAAGTACGATGACAGAAGACGGGAGGGTATGCAATGTCTTCTGTTGGAGACGGACCTTAGGGCCTTCTATGCTCTAGGTGAGCGCTTTACTAGTGAACCACATCCCCATCCGTTGGCACTTTTAATGGATCTCAAATTTAGATCCTATTATGTTTAGTTTAGACAGTCTCATTGAGTACCCGCACTGGCCAGGAATTCATAGAGATTCACTTCCCTCTACTCCATCAGATATATATTTTTGTTTGTTTATATATTTTTGTTTGTTTTGTTTTTTTAAGACAGGGTGTTGTGGGATAATCTTTTTTTTTTTTTTCCCGAGACAGAGTTTCTCTGTGTAGTTTTGGAGCCTGTCCTGGATCTCACTCTGTAGACCAGGCTGGCCTCAACCTCACAAAGATCAGCCTGGCTCTGCCTCCCCAGTGCCACCACCGCCCCGGCTAGGGATAATCTTTTGTACACTGTGAAGATGTGCCTCTGCCACGTCGGATTAGTTTAATAAAGAGCTGAACAGCCAATAGCTAGGCAGGAGAGGATAGGCAGGACTTCCAGGAAGAGATAGGAACTCTGGGAAGAAGAGAAGCTAAGATTCGCCAGCCAGACATGGAAGATATGGGACCCATGGTACTGAGCAGAGGTAATGAGCCATGTGTCAGAACGTAGGTTAATATTAATGGGTTAAGTTATAAGAGCTAGTTGGGAACAAGCCTAAGCTAAGGTCAAGCTTTCATAATAATAAGTCTCCATGTCATTATTTGGGAGCTGGCTGGCAGTCCAAAGAAAGGCCAGCTACAACAGGGTTTCCCTGTGTAGCCCTGGCTGTCCTGGAACTCACTCTGTAGCCCAGGCTGGCCTCAAACTCACAGAGATCCGCCTGCCTCTGCCTCCTAAGTGCTGGAATTAAAGGCATGCGCCACCACTGCCAAGTCCATTATTTTAAAGAGTTAAAATTTTTTATTTGTGTGTGTGTGTGTGTGTGTGTGTGTGTGTGTGTGTCACATGTGCAGGTGCCCACAGAGGTCAGAACAAGATGTTGGATCTTCTGAAGTTGGAGTTACAGGTAGTTGTGTACCACTTGACTTTGGTGCTGGGACCAAACTCTGGTCCTCTGTAAGAGCCAAAAGTGCTTTCAACAGCTGAGCCATCTCTTCAGACCCTGAAATTCCACTAGAAAGCAACACAGGTGTGGGCACATGGATCAGTCAGCCAGTAAATTACCTGCTGTACATATATGAGGACCTGAATTCTCATCCTCAGGACCCACATAAAAGCTGTCTGTGCTGGTGTGTACATCTGTAACTCTAGTACTAGGCAAGGCAAAGACAGGGGGGACCCGAGCTCAATGGTCAGCCAGTCTAGCTGAAACAGCAAGTTCCAAGTTCACTGAGAAACCCAGTCTCAAAAAATGGAGTGGAATGGACTGGAGAGATGGCTCAGAGGTTAAGAGCACTGACTGTTCTTTCAGAGGTCCTGAGTTCAATTCCCAGCACCCACATGGTGGCTCACAACCATCTGTAATGAGATCTGGTGCCCTCTTCTGGCATGCAAGAAAAATTCAGGCAGAATACTGTATACATAAATAAGTAAATCTAATTTTAAAAAGTCCACGAACTAAAACAAATTGTTTTTAAAAAATGGAGTGGATCTGGGCATGGTGACACATGCCTTTAATCTCAGCACTTAGGAGGTATAAGTGGGTGGATCTCTATGAGTTCAAGGCCAGCCTGGTCTACATAGTGAGTTCCAGGATAGCCAGAACTACCTAGAGAGACCCTGTCTCAAAACACCAAAAAAATAAATACATAAAACAAAATATTTTTTGCAGGGGGAGAGTATTGTGTGATATTTTGTTTGTGATCTAATAAAGCTTGCTTGAGCCGGGCACTGGTGGCGCACGCCTTTAATCCCAGCACTGGGGAGGCAGAGGCAGGTGGATCTTTGTGAGTTCGAGGCCAGCCTGGTCTACAGAGCGAGATCCAGGAAAGGCACCAAAACTACACAGAGAAACCCTGTCTCGAAAAACAAAAAACAAAAAAACAAACAAACAAAAAAAAGCTTGCTTGGAGATCAGAGGGCAGAGCTAGCCACTAGTTAACCATAGAGGCCACATGGTGGTAGCTCTGCCTTTAATCCTAGCACTTGGGAGGCTCATGCCTTTGATCCCAGTACTTGGGAGGCTCATGCCTTTAATCCTAGCACAATCGGGAGATGGAGGTAGGAACATAAAGCAGATGGAGACAGGATCTCTGCTCATTCATAGAGGTCTCTAGTGGCTGCTGCTCTGCTTCTTTGGTCTTTCAGGTTATTACCCCAATATCTGACTCCTGGCTTTAATTGATAAGACTAATTAGTATCATGCTTCAGGGAAGTGCTTGCTCTCCAAGTGTGATGACCTGAGTTCAGATCCCTAGAATCCCAGGAAAGCTGGCTGTGGACACAGCAAGTCTGTAACCCTGCAACTCTACAGTGAGACGGGAAGAGGCACACACAGGAGAGTCCCTCCCTGAAGCACGCAAGCCGACGAGCCTGCTGTAGGCAGTGGCAAAACGTGCCAAGTAGGAGGTGAAAGCTGGTTCCTCGGACTTGCCTCTGACCTCTACACACGTGCCATGGCACATTCCCACACTCCTACATGAATATGTATACACGGACTCACATACTAAAAAATAAAATCCTTTTGCCAAACACTTCTAATTTTTCTTGATGGAATGCTTATTACTAGCCAAGCAGAGTGGTGCACACCTGTAATCCCACCATTTGGGAAGTGGAACTACTAGTTCAAGCTCATGTTCAACCACACTGCAAGGTCAAAGCCAGCCTGGTCTACAAGAAACCCTTTGTAAAAGAGAGAAGAAAGAGAGGGAGGGAGGGAGGGAGGGAGAGAGAAAGGAGGGAAGAAGACCAACACAAACAAAACGTTTGCCTCCCATTCCTGGAAGTTGAACCTGTGTCTCCTGAACCAGACTTTGATTTCCAGTACCCTGTGGAATGTCTTCTAAACGTCCCAACAGTTCCTCGCGCTCAGTGCGTCCACACTGAGCTCTTTATCTGCCTCATCTCCCGTCCTAAACAACCCAACCTGCTTTCCCTGTTTTGTCATGGTTTTCTAAGCTAGAAACCTTACCTGTGAATATTTCTGTCTCCCTCCTTCCACTTACCACACAGCACACCTGAGCATTCCCTACATTGCCTCCATGTCTCTCCTCCCACGTGAGCACCCTGCTGTCTCCTGGAACTCACCTCCTCCTGAGCCCCTGAGGCAGCCTTCCACTCTGCTTTCAGAACTCTTCCCTGGCTTACACTGGGAAGCTGTAGCTAACTCTTCCAAACCAGGGGCTCCGGCCAGATCATCACTTACTTACAGCCTCCTCAAGTGAAGAATACTCCTCACTTGGGCACTCAGGCCCTCCATCATCTGGTTCCAACATATTTTTACCTGTGTTACCTGGCCTCTTGATTTCTTCCCACAGTCTAACTAAATCACTTTCCTGGGGACTTCCCAGGGTCCTCTATTAGTCCATTAATAAAGCTTTTATTACAGCTATTGTTTTGTGCACATGGAGGGAAGGCACATGCCAGGGTGCGTGTATAGAGGTCAAAGGACAAGCTGAGGGAGTGGGTTCTCTCCTCCTGCCCTGTGTCCTTAGGATGGAGCTCAGATCACCAGGTTTAATGGCAGGCACCTTCACCCAAGAAATCATCTCACGGATACCCTTAGCTCATTTTCTGTGGCTGTAACAGAACATCAGAGAGTGGATAATATGTAATCTATATAATACATAAAGAGAAGATTTTGTGGGGGCACTCCATTGTGTAAATATATAACATTTTCTTTATCCCATTCTTCGGTTGAGGGACATCTAGGTTGTTTCCAGGTTCTGGCTATTATGAATCAAGCTGTTATAGTTGAACAAGTGACCTTGTGGTAGGATGAGGCATCTTTTGGGGGATATGCCCACGAGTGGTATAGCTGGATCTTGAGGTAGATCCATTTTCAGTTTTCTGAGGAACCATCATATTAATTTTCTTAGTGGTTGTACAAGTTTGCACTCCCACGAGCAATGGAGGAGCGTTTCCCTTGCTCCACATTCTGGCCAGCGTAAGCTGTCATTTGTGCTATTGATCTTAGCCATTCTGACAGGCTAACTTGAGGCTCAAGCCGTGAGTGGGAGCACATGACTGGTACTTCCTGGATGGCCAGGATCTGGAAGCTTAATGGCTCAGAGACCTAGGGTAGAATCAAACACGACTGTCCAAAAAAAAAAAATGTCATAATGATACTCTACTATACTGATAGATCTGCCCCTAGCCCAGTGGTCATTAGAGAGGCTTCCTCCAGCAACTGATGTGAGCAGACGCGGAGACCCACAGCCACACATTAGTGAGCACTCAGGAATACCTACAGAAGAGGTGGGGGAAGGATTGTGGAGCCAAAGGGGTCGGACACCAAGAGAACGCTGCCCACAGAACCCGTTAAACACGGCGGCTCACAGGGGCTCAAAGAGCCTTCATGGCTCTACACTAAGCCCTCTGCATATACATTATGGTTGTGTAGCTTAGGGTTTTTGTGGGACTCCTATCAGAGGGAGTGGGCGTGTCTCTGACTCTTCTGCCTGCTCTTGGGACCCTTTTCCTCCTACTGTGCTGCCTCAGCCAGCCTTGTTATCAGGCCTTGTATCTAGTCTCACTGTATCTTGTTATGCCATATTGGGTTGATATCACTGAGAGGCCTGTTCTTTTCCGAATCTTAGGGAGAGGGGAGGGGGGGTCCAGGGAGAGGGGAGGAAGGGGAGGCTGGGGTCAAGATGTATTGTATGAGAGAACAAAGGAAAAGGAAATTTGTCCGCTCTTGCCACCCCCCTCTCTTGCTCTCACTATTATGAACTGAATATTCTGCCCCCTTCCCAACCCATATGTTAAAGCTTTAATTCCTAGAGTAGCCGTATTTGGAGACAAGGCCTCTAAAGAACTGACGTTAAATTGGGTTTGAGGATGGGACCCGTAGACCTAATCCAATGAGCACACCCCATTAGCAAAGCTAGCACTTTCCACCTATGAACGTCTAAACAATGGCACTAGGCTCCCAATATTAGATTTTCTCTCTGAGCTCCAAGTCACCTCTGTGAAGTTGTGACTGAACATACCAGTTTGATTTGTTTGGCTGTTTAAGTGTTGATTTTGCATGTGGTGGGAGTTCTCTTCCAACAAGGACAGAAAGTCAAGCCAGGAACCTGGAGGCAGGAACCTGATGCAGAGGCCATGGAAGAGTGCTGCTTACTAGCTTGCTGCTCCTGGCTTGTTCAGCTTGCCTTATTACAGCACCAAGCACCACCAGCCCAGGAGTAGTGTCACCCTAGTGAGCTGAGCCCACCTACATCAACTGTCAATCAAGGAAATGCACTACAGGTTTACAGGGCTCTCTCCTCCTCCATAGCTTCATTCCCTGGGCACTCTGCCAAAACCTGTGGGGGACACAGCTTCCCCCATCCCCACCCCGCCTTCTTTGGAGTCGGCTGGCTATATCTAGAAACACTCTCTACAGGATCCCCAATGGTAGGGACTCAGGTAGGTAAATCACACTGTTTTTCCTGTCCTCATTTATGAACTTTCCATTCTCATGTTCAGTCCAATAACAACCTTCTTCCAAGCCCCTCCCTTTCTTACAGACCCCTCCCTTTCTTACAGGCCCCTCCCTTTCTTACAGGCCCCTCCCTTTCTTACAGGCCTCTCCCTTTCTTACAGGCCCCTCCCTTTCTTATAGGCCCCTCCCTTTCATACAGGCCCCTCCCTTTCTTACAGGCCCCTCCCTTTCTTACAGGCACCTCCCTTTCTTACAGACACCTCCCCTTCTTACAGACCCCTCCTCCCACCTCCACTCCATTCACTGGAGACTCCCACTCTTCATTCAGACCCAGGGTCTCCCTAACCTTTGCGCCCCGTCTCTCCAGACAATTCACTGCCTTACTGCACCCTACTTGCAGGATTCCCTCTTCTTACCCCTCAACTCCCTGGGGACCCTGGCTCTAGGTGTGAACAGGATCCGCCCAGCTCTGTCCTCAAGCTTCTCAGTCTTTTCACCTAGCCAACCTCTATTCCTCTCTGCCGACCTGCAGAGGCACTCCCTAGCCTGCCACCCACAGCCATCACACGGTCCTAAGCTCCAGAGGGCAACAGAAACCAAAGAACAGAGCACCCACCCAACAAAGACCAGATGTCAACGCCTAAAATAGCCTCACCATCCCAACCTAGAAGCCTAGACACTAGCATAAAAAAAAAATCAATAGCAGCCAAGACAAGACCTCTGCCCTAGAACCCAGTGGCCCTGCTGTAGTAGACCTGAGGAATATAACTGCAGCACGAGACAAGGACTTCAAAAGAACGATAGAATGTGCTCAAGGACCTTAAAGAGGGTATGAGTGAATCCGTTAATGAAGTTCACGAAAACACAAACAGTGGAATGAAATAATGAAAACAGCTCAAGACATGACAGAAGAAAACCCAAACAGATAACACTGGAAATAAAAAAATGTTAAGGGGTCAAAAAGCCTCAGAGGCAGCCTTACCAACAGGATACAAGAGATGGGAGAGATCTCAGGTATTGAAGACATGATAGAAGAAATGGTTACCTCCACCAAAGAAGACATTAAATCTAAAAAACGTTCAGGCACAAAACATTCAGGAAATCTGGGATACTAAGAAGATGAAATTTATGCATTATAGGAATAAAGGAAGGAGAAGAAACCCAGGCCAGAGATAAAGAAAATATTTTCAGCAAAATCATGTCTTGGTCAATGTTCTATTGCTGTGAAGAGACACCATGACCACAGCAGCTCTTATAAAGGAAAGCGTTTAACTGGGGCTGGCTTACAGTTCAGAGGTTTAGTCCATTGTCATCATGGCAGGAAGCACAACTTTCCCAGAACTACGGACTTTGATGGATCAGGTCTTTATTTTCATTTTGGCAGGTGATGCTGTCGACGTACTGAATTTTACAGCCAGAATGGTACTTCCATCATGGAATCAGGCGTGTTAAAGAGGCCCTATCCTATTCCCCAGTGATCTTAGTGAATGAGACAAATTGTGGACTCATTCCTTGAAGGAGGTGTAGTTGCTCCTAAGGACCATTGATTTTAATGAACTGATACAAAATTGGCCTTATAGTGTAAGATGGTGCCCCACTGTTAATCTAATCAGAATGAGAATTAAAGACCCAGCCCGTGTTGATAGCAGAGTAGTTTGCCAGGGGACCAAGAGAACAGAGACTGGTATCAATTATCTGGTTCATGTCTTTGTTTCTTTTTCTCTTTGGTTGAGATTTTCACCAACCATGGCAAGATTTTTTTTTAATTACTCCTGATTGATTAACATAGAACAACAGGCTTCTCCCATAGCCACATAGTTTCCTTTATCTCATGAGAAGTAAGTCTGAACTCCAATCCCTGTGTAGCACAGGGGCCGAGTGTCTAAGCGTAACCAGCACTCTTGGCCAGTTTCTAGCTGGGAATGATTAACCCGATCCCCCGGGTCCCTTCCTGTGGCATGGAATCTGATCCCCCAAGTTCTCGCTGTTTCCCAAAGGCCACAGTCGTTTTAAAGGAATTTTCCAGGAAGCTTCAGTTTCACAGCCCCAGTTCTTGCAATGGAAATTCTCCTGTTCCTGGGAACTAGGGGGCCCAGCTGTAGGGCATGAATAGAATTGTAAACTCTGTATTTCTATCTCACAAGATAGACTCCCACATCTTCCCTTTCTCCAATGTAGACACTTCAGGTGGGCATCAGTAAGCAAAGGTCGAGATGAATACGAGTTGCTGGTCTGTAACCACACTAGCTAATATCTCCCCTGTACCTGTCTTCCTCAGTTCCCAGGTCCAGGCCTGAGGGTGGTGGGTACTGGACCATGACTCTGTATTCATACCAAACAGAAGACTCAGGAGGAGGTAGAGGGCAGGGAGTGGAAGGGCCTGGGGCCTGATGGAACTTTAATTTTAATGGGTCCATAGTCCGGAGACAGTCCCTTTGGCAGCAGATCTGTGGCTTCTGCTTTCTTGACCTGGGTGTGGTGGATCCCATCTAATGTTAGCTGCCTTCACCGCTATAGAAGTGGAGGGAACCACCTTGTAGGGTTCTTTCCAGGTTAGTTCCAGTGCCCCTTAGGCTACCTGCTTGACCCAGATGGTATCACTGAACTCAAACGAGGGGAAACTAGTGAAGGACTCGGAGATCGGCTGAGTCTCTCAGTCCAGTGAATAGCGTGTATGGACTAGAGGGCCCGTGGTGACTTGGGAAAGGAATGGTTAGAGAGCTGCCAACTGCTGGTCTCTGAGCCTGGGAAGCAGTGGGGGAGCTCTTCCCAACATAATCTCGTAGCGGGTAAATCCCTCCCTAAACAGGGCTCAGGGTGCCCAAAGCAAAGCAAAGGAAGGAGATCTATTCACCCTTTGCTGGACTCTGGGACACAGTCATTAGACAGCCGGTGTTCTGGTGTTCCTTGGAGAAGGGCCACAGTGATATGGGGTGCTGTGAGTATATGATCTTGACCTGGTGTTAACTTCATTGTTTGGTTTGTTTGTTTGTTTTTCATTAGACTAGTGGTAGCTGGCACATCTCTTAGACAGGTGGGCCATCCTGTGGCTTCCGGATCCACTCATTTGGATGGTTATGTCACAGTGCATTTCCATGGGCCCAAAGTTTGGGTTAAAACCCCCTTTGTAAGCCATCTGTTTCCTGGGCAAACAGATGAAAAGTTTTTGAGGCATCTGGAAGTGCGAGGGCTGGAGCTGAACTCAGAACTGGTTTGAAAGCCTCAGATGCCTTTTGTTTAGTCTCAGTCCAGATTAGGGGCTTGGTGCCAACCCCCTTTGTGCTGGTGTATAGAGGCCTCGCTATTTCCACAAACTAGTATCCAGAGGCAGCGATACCCAGCTGCACCCAGGAACTCTCGAACCCGTGTCTTAGTCTTTGGAGTTGGGATCTGAAGGACAGCGGCAATCCTACTATGAAACAGGCTCCTTTGGCCTCCCCTCAGCTTGTAGCCAAGATAGGCAGCCTCTGATGTACAAAGCTGGGCTTTCTTAGCCGGCATTCTGTAGCCCAAGGTCTGTAACTCCTGCAGAAGTTCCTCAGTGGCCCTTTTATAATCTGTTTTCCCAGAAAACCTCTGACAGAAGGGCAAGAGGTCAGCATTTCTTGTCTCATCAAACAGGGTTGGAGAATTTTTAAATCTTTGGGGTAACCTGGTCCATGTAAGTTGCCCACTGTAACCTTCCTCTGGGTCTTTTCATTCAAAAGCAAAGATGAGTTGACTCACCTCTGCCAATGTCAGGCTGAAGAATCATCTTTCTGGTCCACAGCAGCGTACACCTGTTTCTCTGGAAGAATCATACTCATGAGAATCAGAGGTCCCAGGTTTTCCACAGGCAGGAGAGATATATTTCACAGTGACTGGCAAGGCACCAGAATGCCTTTCTCTCTAAGCCAGGCAATATGAACTGCAATTTTCCCTTTTGTTTCCAGGCTTATTAGGTATTTTTAATCTAGACAGGGGTAGTTGAACTGATTAGTTTAGCAACTATAAGAACTTGGGTTTGGGCCAGTCCTGTGGGGATGGTTTCTGCCCAAATCCCCAGGGAATCTTTGTTGTCAATCTGAGAGATACAGTCCAACTATATCTTTTAACTGGAGAAGAATTTTCAGCTAGGAGATTTTCTTCTAACAGGGAAAGACACCAAAATTTTGCTGGGTATCTGTAAGTCTAACTTGTCCTATATCAGAGAAGGTGATGGTGGCTTTCAGTTTACCCAAAAGGTCTTGTCCCAATCAGTTCCCTGTTGTTAAACACTCAAAGGGTGTTTAACTGGGACCTATGTATAGCTTTAAATTTTTCTAACTTTTATGACTTGTTTTTCCTAATATCTGGAACCATCTGGGTGACAAAGGAAATCTTTTTAGAAGCTGTCTTTACTCCTTCTAAAAAAAGACCTAGCAAACATTGTTTAAAGTCTCCTTGGACAGTGTTGGACAGAAGGGAAAATCCATTCTGTCCAGGTACATTGTCTAGCAGTGATCCTCCTGCCTGGCCCTGGAGAGGTTTTTCTAGTGTTTTCAGAGAATGGCAGGTCTTGAGTTTTCCAATTACATGGCTCATTGGTTGAAAAGGTGACATAAATCATGAAAGAGGAGTAAAGCTTCCTCCCTTCCCCTTCCTGGGGTTGCTTAGAGCAGTCGGAGGTGGCAGAAGTGGAATGTGTGTGCATTCCACTCAAATGGCAGGGGGCCCTGAGGAGAGGCCCAGCCCCTCCCCACCTCCACACCCTGGCTGAGCAGGAGTCTAGCAACAATACAAGCAAGTGCTCCTGCTCCCGGGGTGGGACAGGTAGAGGGATTTTTGGTTTTTGTTTGTTTGTTTGGGTTTTTTGTTTGGTTGTTTGGTTGTTTGTTTGTTTGGTTGGTTGGTTTCTCTGAGTAACCTGGCAGGCCAAAAGGATTTGGGTGCCCAGCAGGAGGGAGCACTTGTCTTCAGCCAGTCTTACCAGAGAAAGTCACTGGTCAATACCAGCAAACAGAACTAACAGAAACACAGAGACATGCAGTAAAGTTCACCACACATTCATACAACTGAACATATGGGGGATTCCAGTGACATTTCACACGGGTCCTGGACGCTGAATCAGTGGCTGTGGCCAACCTTTCCTATGTGTCCAAACAGAAAGCACCTTAAGCAGACTTACCTCAGAGGTGACAGATTTTCTAATTTGTTTCCTTTTGGGATAGAAGTGTCCTTGGAAGTGTTAGGTAGCGATTGATCAAAGGGAGTACTAGGGACCTAGAACATTCCAGGTTGTGCACCTCAGAAAAGTCCCTTGAATACCACATTCTTCCCCACTCCAAGAAGCTCTGAGACTCCCAGTGTCTTGCGGTCTGGTCTCTGGGAATCTCGGTGGGGCCTCCATAAATGTTGTGGGATGTCGGTCAGAGAATACTACTTGGATATGTATTTAGTCAATAGAAACAAGGTGGTGTAGCCATTTTAATATCTGACAGAATTAGTTCAAACCAAAACTAATCAGAAGAGATAGGGAAAGGACACTAACACTCATCAAAAGAAAAACCCACCAAGAGAATATTGCAATTCTAAACATCTACATACCATACACAAGGGCACCCAAGTTCATAAAAGAAGCACTACTACAGATAAAATCACATATTGACCCTCACACAATGATAGTGGGAGACTTCAATAACCCACTCTCTCCAAAATACAGATTATCCAGACAAAAACTAAACAGAGAAATGCTGGAGTTAAATAATGCCATAAATCAAATGGACCTAGCAGACATTTACAGAACATTTCACTCAAATATAAAGGAATATAACTTCTTCTCAGTAGATCATGGAACTTTCTCCAAAATTTTTTGTGTGGTATTCACCAGAGAAGACTGCTCACACATGGATTTAAGCCAATAGGAAGTCTTTATTAGCCAGCTAGTGACTATAGTGGGTGTTTGAGATCCCGCTGTAGCACTGAGGCTTTCTCAGCGTGAGCTTTTAAGTTCTTGGTTTACATATTTCAGTTAATAAGAAAAGTTAGCTAGAAAAAGAACTACAGAAGCTAAAAAGCAAGATTAGTACATACGGAGACTTTGCCAGAACTATATAGATTTTGATGGATTATGCCCTTGTTGGGTTTAGTAAGTAGTGCTGTCTACATGATGAGTTTTACAGCCTAAATGGTACCTCTGTTATGGAGTCAGTTGTGCTAAGGTCTGGGGGCCTACTAAGGTCAGAAGCCCTGTCACAAATTGACGACTTACTTGGACACAAATAAGTCTCAACAGATTCAAGAAAACTGAAATAACGTCCTGCATCCTATCTGACCACCACAGATAAAAGCTGAATATCAACAACAACAGAAAATTTAAAAACTCATGGAAACTGAACAACTCACTACTGAATGAAAAATGGATTAATACAGAAATTAAGGAAGCTAAAACCTTTTTAAAACTGAATGAAAATGAAAGCACAACATATCTAAATGAAGGTGGGTCTAAGAGGTAAGACCATAGCACAAGTGCTACATAAAAAAATGAAGAGACCTTTACATGAACAACTTAATGGCACACCTGAAAGATCCAAACAAAATGAAGAAATAATGCCCAAAAGGAATAGACGGCAAAAAAAAGTCAAATTCTGGGCTGTAATCAATAAAACAGAAACGAATACGAAATTTACAAAGAATCAATGAAATGAAGAGTTGGTTCTTTGAGAAAAATCAGTAAGATCTGTAAACCTTTATTCAAATTAACTAAAAGATGGAGAGGAAAGATTCAAATTAATAAAACTGAGACAAAGAGAGGCACATCGCAACAGACATTGAGGAAGTGTAGATCATAAGGACATACTCGAACAATCTGTACGCCACCCAAACTAAAAATCCTAAAAAAAAGGAAAATTTTCCTTGATATACACAACCTACCAAAGTTAAATCAAGATCAGACATGCTACTTAAGCAGACATATAACCCCAGTAAAATATAAACAGTAATTAAAAGTGACCCCCGCACCCCCTCCCCTGCAAAGCCCAGGTCCAGATGGACTCAGTGCAGAATTCTACCAGAACTTCAAGGAAGAACTAATGTCAACACTCCTCGAACTATGTCTGTGGCAGTATGCATAGGGTCTGCATAGATCCAACCAGATGGGGGCCCAGCACTGAGGTGGGAATAGGCATGAGCTTTCCTCCCCAACAAAGAAACTATCTCCAACTCACCACGCTTGCAAAGGAAAAATTCTCCAAAGGAGTCTCACTGAGGATACATCCACACTGAAGGCCCGGTGCCCAGCAGTAGTTATCCAACACAAAACAAACTCAAAGGTATCTCTGGAGATTTTTTTTTTTGTCTCATATTACTTTGTTTGGGCTTTTCTTTAAAAACAAACAAAGAACAACAATAACAACAACAAAAAAAACCTTACTGATTTTTTGCTTGTATATTAAGGTTTCCAATTTTGAATTTTTATGGGTTTTTGTGTGTGTGTGTGTGTGTGTGTGTGTGTGTGTGTGTGTACATTTCTTGTGTTCTTTCTTAGTTTCTTTTGTTGTTGTTGTTGTTGTTGTTAGTCCGTTCATCTTGTTTTAGCCTTGTTTGTTTGTCTTTATTTTCCTGTTTGTTTTCTGAAGAGAGTGAGAAAGGAGCGGAGTTTGAAAGGTGGGGAGGACCCGGGAGAAAGAGAGTGAAAAGGAGGGAGGGGAACTGTTATCGGAATATATTATATGAAAATCACTTTATTTTTGATTAAAAACTAAATTAACATATACAGATGTAAAAAAATGTGCTACAGACTTACCTACAGGGAAAACTCACAGAGGCATTTTCAGGACCCCCAAACAACTCTAGCTCATGTCAGTTGTTCTAAAACTAGCCAGCTCAGCAACCAAAAGGTGTTCTCCTGGGCCCCTTTCCAGGTAGTCTCTGCTGGTTTTCACAGCGAGGCTCCAAAGGTGAATGAGGGAAATACTTCATATGTCAGTACCTTTTTTTGGTTTGTTTGCTGTGTTTTGTTTTGTTTTTAGACATCATCTGCCCTGGTATTTGTCTTTGTTATGTAGACCAAGCTGGCCTCAAACTCACGGGTTCCTCCTTGTCTTAGTTAGGGTTTCTATTGCTGAGATGAAACACCATGACCAAAAAGCAAGTTGGGGAGGAAAGAAATTATGTGGCTTACACTTCCATACTGCTGTTCATCACTAAAGGAAGTCAGGACAGGAACTCAAACAGAGCAAGATCTGATGCAGAGGCCATGGAGGGGTGCTGCTTACCGGCTTACTCAGCCTGATTTCTTGTAGAACCCAGGACCACCAGCCCAGGGATGGCTCCACCCACAGTGGGCTGGGCCCTCCTCCACCAATCACTAGTTACGAGCTGGATCTCCTGGAAGCATGTTCTCAGTTTGCGGCTCTCTCCTTTAGATGGCTGCAGTCTGTGTCAGGCTGACATGAAAGTAGCCAGCACACTTCTGCTTCTGCCTTCAGGTGCTCTCGTCACAGACGGGAATTAACTTTAATTTTTTTGCGGGGGGTTGGGGTTCGAGACAGGGTTTCTCTGTGTAGCTTCGGCACCTTTCCTGGAACTCTGTAGCCCAGGCTGGCCTCAAACTCCCAGAGATCCTCCTGCCTCTGCCTCCCGAGTGCTGGGATTAAAGGCCTGCGCCACCACCGCCCAGCTAAGTTTTTGTTTTTACATTTCTCTTGTGTGTAGTGTTGTGAGTGTGCGGGTGTGCATATATGATGATGCTGTGACAGCCAACTCAGGTCATCAGGCCTGGCAACCAACACCTTTACCCGCCGAGCCATCTTGCCAGCCTTCTTCTCAATTTCTCGCATTCCATACTTAAAATGGCTTTAGAAGGCTTGGGGATGTAGTTCAGTGGTAGAGGGCTTACCTAACAAGGGTGAAGCCTTCTGTCCCCATTCGGTTAAAACAACAGAAAGACGTGTTTTATGTAGTTACTTTTTAAGAAAACAAAGCATCCAAGATGTGTGTATTAAACCACACAGGGCTGGCGAGGGGGCAGGCACACTGGGGAAAGGTGCGTGCTGCCAAGCCTTGAGCTCCATCCAAGGAACCCACATGGTAGAACTGCCTCCCAACAGGTTGGCCTTTGATCTACACACATTTTAAGTAACTATAATTAAAAAACAAAACAAAACACACATTTGTGGAGGTTTTGTTCTTTTTTTTAATTTATTAATTTTTATTTTATGTGCATTGGTATTTTGCCTGAATGTCTGTGTGAGGGTGTGGGAACTCCTGGAACTGGAGTAACAGTTTAGAGCTGCCATGTGGGTGCTGGGAATTGAACCTAGGTCCCCGGGAGGAGCAGCCAGTGCTCTTAACCACTAAGCCATCTCTCCAGCCCTTGTTTCTTTTTTAGGGTGGTGACAGTGAAAGAGAAACATACTTCTCTCGACCTATGCACCCATAAAATTTTCAATAATCGAGGAGGGAGGCGCTACAGAATTCTTTTCCCTGCTCTCCAAGCGAGGACACTGAGGTTCAGGAAGACCAAGTGGGTGCGCACATCACCGCGGGCCCCACACACCCTCAGAGGACCGTCCCGGTCACTCCCGCTCCCGAAGCTCTTTCTGCAAGTCCCAGCTTTTGATCAGGTGGCACTTCCGCTCGCTCCTCCCTCCGCTCCC
>CABHPQ010139462.1:12003-36020 GCA_902168405.1 Peromyscus aztecus | reverse complement strand
TGTGTGTGTGTGTGTGTGTATAATATACTGAGTCCTGTTAGCATTTCTTATATGCGCATGAGCTGAGGATGACCTATTGACATCCTATGTATAAACATGTACCTGTAGGGGACTCCTTCTCCCTTTATCAGCAGCCATTGAACACCTTCATTTAGGGGCGAGACCGTATGGAATTTCCAGGTCCACAGTGGAATATCAACTGGTTTGTCATTACACTGGTCTTATTGAAACATTGCTTTAGGGCAAATACAATGATTTATCATAGCTTCAAGAACATTTAGATATTTGTGTTTTAATTTATTTTATTTTTATTAACATGTATGTTTCTTTATAGATTTAAATGTGTTCTGTTCTATTTTTAAGCAGTCTGTAGGTTCTTCCATGCTGTTGAGTTTGTTCATAACACAAAGTCCTTGAAAAATGTGTTTTGTGCCTATATCTGAATCGTTACTCATATGAGAGAACATACTCAGACAAGTAAAGATCAGGGAAAAATCTCTGGGCATGAACTAGAAGTATGTTTCCAAAGAAAATTTTGTCTGTTAACTCAGACTAAATATTGCATTATAATCTGTAGTACCAATGCATCTCTATTGTAACAAACAATGCAATAACCAAAGCAAATGGGGAAAGTAAAGCTTTATTCAAGTTATTGGTTTAGAAGAAAAAGACAGAAAGTGCCTGTAAAGTGAAAGTTGGGAACATTTTTAGGAGTTGGAGTTGATCAGTTTTAAACTGCCTATTTTTGTTAATTGGCCTTAGCAAAGGCAGCAGCAAACTGTCTCTAATCTTCCTAAGAAGCAGCCTCACCACTTGAATTGGACACTCAGTGGTGCTAGCCTCTTGTACTCTCTTGGCACAAAGGAATAGATGTTGTCTTTCCTTAACAAGCATATCATCCAAGAATGTTTCTTCTTGTTTGTTTGTTTTATTAAATACAAAGCAAATGATGGATAATTCCAAAGTTTTTAATGGTAACTGCTGTAAGGGAGTGAATATCAGAGCCCACTCAGGAAGTTTAGCCACAGGGTCAAACTTCCCCTGTCCAGAAGATCCTAACCAGAACAGTTCCTTGGGAAATTGAATGTGCGAGTCCTTCTTTGAGAGCATTTCTGAGTACAGATGTTCATGAAGGAGCAAGAGCATATGCTTTGAAGGGGGATATTTTTGGAGAAAGCAGAGTGATGTCAATAAATAAAACTAGTGAATGCCACAAGGCCCCCAGAAAACCAACACAAAGAGCCACTAAGACAAGATTGTGAGATAGAGAAGTAGTCATGAAAATTTTGAATTTACTATGGCTGATTACATAAATTACTAAAAAAAAAAAAAAAGGAATGTAAATCTTCATCAATGGGTTATAGGTTTCTTCCAGGATTTTTCTGAAGTTTCTTTTCTTTTCTATTGCCAAAGAGAAAGATTGAGCCTTTTTTTTTTCTGCTGTTTTTTTTTTTTTTTTTTTTTTTTTTTTTTTTTTTTTTTTTTTTTTTCCTGAGACAGGGTTTTTCTGTGTAGTTTTGATGCCTGTCCTGGATCTCACTCTGTAGACCAGGCTAGCCTTGACCTCACAGAGATCTGTAGATGAATTTCTAAACTCCCTTAATAAAAAACACAGAGCCAGAAATTTGAGTTAAAGCCCAATAGAAAGATCAGAGGAATAGGACAAACCACGAGCTAACCTCACCTCACCAACTCCGCAGCTTCCAAAAAAAGCTTCTTCCTGTATATTCACGTTTATATGCCTTTTCTGTTCTGTTCTCTCATTGGCTCTCTTAGCCCACCTACATCACTTCCTCTTTCTAGACAGCTCTGTTACTTTCTGTCTGTCTGTACAGACCTCCAGACCTCTAGGTTGGTACTGGGATTAAAGACATGTGTCACCACTGCCCAGCCTGAGCCACTAAATCTTATGAACACCTAATATGCTACAGAAAAACAGATAAACCCTGGTATGATTTTTGAATAAGGAATCATCTCTTTTAGTTCAAATCTAGGAAGACTATTTTTTTCCTGCCATGTACAGCAATTGTGACTTAATTCTTATTTATTTATTTATTTATTTTGCTGTCTTTTTTTCATTTTTTATTAAGAAATTTTCTATTCACTTTACATACCAATGACAGATCCTCTTTCTTCCCTCTCCCACCCTCCCTCCCCCATCCCAACCCCCATCCCCACATTTTCCAAATCAAGGTCTCCCATGGGAGTCAGCAGAGCCTAGCACACTCAGAAGAGGCAGGTCCAAGCCCTCCCCCCTGCACCAATGTTGTGCAAGGTGTCACACCCTAGGAACTGGGCTCCAAAAAGCCCACCCATGCACAGGTATGGATCCTGATCCCCCTGCCTGGGGGCTCCCTAAATAGTTTGAGCTAAACAACTGTCTCTTATAACCAGAGGGCCTAGTCTAATCCTATGGGTTTTTAGTCCACAGTTCATGGGTTTCCACTAGTGTGGCTGGTCATCTCTGCACATTTTCCCATCATGATCTCAATGGTCAAGAGGGTCCCTAGACTAGTCTACTCTGGGTGACCAGTCTAGTGAATACTCTAACTGTCATCATAGAGCCTTCATCCAGTGACTTATGGAAGCAGATGCAGAGATCCACAGCTGGGCCCAAGGCTGAGCTCTGGGAATCCAACCAATGAGAAAGAGGAGGGATTCTAATTCTTATTCTTAATCACAGAATCAAAGGTAAGTATTTTATCAACTTGGCTATCATTTTAAATCATTCACTTTTCTGGCAAAAATTCAGCTATTTTGACACTTCTTGATAGTAGATGGATTTTTCTGGGACTTCCAGCTCCCAGATCATAACACAGAGACTTATTATCAATTATGAAAGCTCAGCCTTAGCTTAGGCTTGTTTCTAACTAGCTCTCATAACCTAAATTAACCCATTTCTATTCATATATGTGGTACCATATGACTCACGGCCTTTACCTCTCATCCTGCATGTTTTGCTCACTCTGCATCCTGCTGGCAACTCCACCCCTCTTCTTCCCCAAGATCTCACTGTACCCAGAAGTCCCACCTAATCTCTTCTTATCTAGCTATTGGCCATACAGCTCTTTATTAAACCAATCACAGTGAAACATCTTCATACAGTGTAAAGAAATATTCTGCAATATTTCTCCCTTTTTGTCTAAATAAACAGGAAAGATTTTAACTCTAACATAATAAAATTATAAACAATTAGAATGATTATCATCTAAGAATTACATTCACAAGGTCTAGTCCATTTGTATTTGACAAATTTAGAGAGAATATTCCATTATCTGTCCTCTCTTGATGAGTTCAAAGTTTTGTACTTATTAGTTTACTTTATATCCATGGCTAGGGGAAACTATAACTACCTACTCTTTAACTTCAGAAAGACCCAAGAAGGATAAAATATTACTCAAGTAAACAGAAAGTGCTAAGCAAACAACTTCCAAAACTAAGAAATGACAGAAACAGCTGGCTGTCTGAACAGTTACTCAAATTTCCTCTGCAGTATTGTGGCATCCATTTTTGGCCTATGGGATGGGCCTGAGATATCTGACAGACTTTTCTATGAGGCAGCAATTTTGAAAGATTATCCTACTATGTCCTGGCAGATTTTGGCAGTTGTCTTCTTTTACGTCCTCTTTGTCCAATCTGGACAACATTCTGTTAGCAGTTGAGGCAAGGGCAATTTCTTTGTCTAGTGACTTACCTTGCTGCAAATAAAAGCAAACTCCATATAGAGGGTCTTTGATGCCTGTCAACCTCTTTTGAAGTAAATTGGTGATGCCACAAGCTGCTGTGCCTCGCTGCCATGAAAAGCCTTTTGTTATTAAAACATTTTAAATGCAATATTAAGTGTTTGAAGACTGTCTACTTATTTAAAATTTGTCTTGGTCTGACCTTTAAAACATACCTAACATGAGTATAGTTGGGATTATTATAGATGACTAGTCACTAATCTGTTTTTCTTTATTACCCTAATAGTTTTCAAGGACTAAAACCTTATATTACATTTTTAAAAGGTCTGCATACATACAATAATTTTTAAACAACAGTAGAAACAATACAGTATTACAAAATAACTTTAAATTTGTATCAGTATATGAAAGTCACCACCAATGTAAAATATTTGAGACTAGTGTTTCTTTAAAGGTAGACTTAATAATCTACTCCTTTATCCCATCATTTCTATGCTATATCCCCTTTTTTCCTTCAGAAAGAGATCCTTGAATCTAATCTCTTTTGTTTAGCTTTCTCCGTGACCATGACCAATAAAAACCTCTTACCAGCCCTATAAATGATGGCAAACATCAATAACCCATTGAATGACCAAAAACCACCCATCCCAAACCCTGGAAATGTGGGCATCATTTTTTCTAGATTGTTCCCTGTTGTCTAGGGGCAATGACATCTTTAAGGAACCCTGAGAAAATTGAGATAATAGTCAAGTCCTTGGAAAACTAGCCATAATATCTATTGTCTACTCTTTGTGTAATGGGAAAGCACGAGAGTTATCTGTAGTCCTTGATAGAATGATCTGTAAGGCTAGACCATCTCAGTCAGCAGTGTTGAAGTTGTTCTGTATGCAGAACTTTGAGGAACCTGCAGCAGAGGCTCACCTGGTCCACCCATTTTCATTGGTGTCTGGTCCCTTTGCTCTGAAAACACACAAACATTCAAAGATAACATACATATCTGTATTAACTAAGTATGGATTGTGCATTGTACACAAGCCAGCCAAAGATGCTATTTTATTTTATGTTTGAGCAGGTAATATACACATCATCTCTCTTGTAGTTTTCTAGCTTTATTATTGTATGCTAGGATTTTGAGGAGGTCTCCTCTGATCAAACCTGATCTCTATCAACCTTGAATGAATCTCCAGCCTTTCATTTTCTGTGGAAACAAAAGCCTAACCTCTTCACCAATGCAATACATTTTTTTTTATTTCTGTACTCTAAAGCAGAGCCTGGTAGATCTCTGAGTATGAGAACAGCCTGATCTACAAAGCAAGTTTCAGGACAGCCAAGCTTAGGCAGTGAAAGACAGAAAGCTGTTGAAGATGTAATTGAACAAGAGGTGGGGCTCATGTTCAAGCCCCAGAAAACAGCAGAACTTGGCAGCTTTGGCCACAGGGTTCAAGGTTTAGAGTGAAAGATAAAAGAAAGGAGTTATGGAATAAAGTGACTGAGGACAGGCATGTGTCATGGGTGACCCTAAATGGAGGTCTAGTAGAGAGGCCATTGAGTGAAGCTGTGAAGTTGAAGCCAGGAGTGCCTTGGAGAACCCAAGATGTTAGAGATGACAGAATTGTGGGATATCTGCCAGTAAGAGCTGGCTACCAGGGAGTAGAACCAGCCCAAGAGAAAGAAGTGTGTTGCAGTCAAAATAGCTAAACATAATTGGATATGTGGAGGGTGTTTTGACATGAGACATGGGCATGCAGAGTTTGAAATGTTTCCAATTGGTTTTTGGTTTTGCTTTGGTTCAGTATTTCCTTGCTATACTCCCTTCCCTGTGTTTTGGAATGGTAATGTATACCCTGTGCCATTATATTGGAAGTATGTGATCTGCTCTTTGATTTTGATTTTTATAAGTGATTATAGTAAAGAGATTGCATGAATCTAAGAAGAGACTTTGAACTTCAGACTTTAAATCATTGTTAAGCATGTGATAGACTATGGGGACTTTTGAAGTTGGACAAAATAAATTTTGCATTGTGATATTGTTACAAGCTTATGGGGACTAGGGAGTGGAATGTGGTAGTTTGAATGTAGTTGGCCCCCATAATCTCACAGGGAGTGACATTATAAGGAGGAGTGGCTTTGTTGGAGTGGGTTTGGCCTCATTGGAGGAAGTGTGTCACTGTGGGGATAGGCTTTGGGGTTTCCTATGCTCAGGATATCGCCCAGTGTCTCAGTCAACTTCTTATTCCTTAGAAGCCAAGATGTAGCCAATACCACATCAAGCCTGCATGCCACCATGCTCCCTGCCATGATGATAATGGACTGAACCTTGGAAAAATGTAAACAAGCCACTCCAAAGGACTGTTTTCTTTGTAAAAGAGGAGATGAATGTAAGTGCAGGAGAGATACAAAAGTACACGGAGAAGAAACAGGAAGTACAAGACAGAAAAGAGATAAAAAGCCACAAGGCAAAAACAGAGATTAATATAAATGGCTTAATTTAATTATAAGAGCTAGTTATAAACAAGTCTAAGCTAAGGCTGAGCATTCATAATTTATAAGAAGTCTCTGCATCATTATTTGGGAACTGGCAGTCCAGAGAAAGACTTGCTACACTTGACTATTCCCATTCATGACTGAAAAAGCTAATTTTGCCTTGAGACTTTCTTGTTCTTCATATTTTATGCTGTGTGTCAAATGAGATAGTATCCTTGATTATACTATCAGAATCAAGTAATAAATTAACACCAATAAAATAAATGTAGTTTCCTTTAAGCATCAGCAATATGTGATGTCTTAAAGAGCTGTAAAATAAAATTTGTTTATGTATGACTACACATTTTTAGGTTTAAATTGTATCTTCCTTAGCTTTATGATCCCTGCCATTACAATCATTATAATTTTTTCAATTCCAGTAAGAAGTATTGCAGTTAAAAATCTGATGATATATAAATGTATACTTTAGCAACTTGAAGAATAAACGTTTGCTTTTTTCTTTATATCAAGACAGGCACCAAAGTATATCTTCTGTAGAACATTGAACACACATTTCTCATGGGAAAGCCATGCTGCCTCATGAGTAACATCGGACATGTGGTTCTCATGGGAATGCAGTTCTGTCTCATAATAACCATTTTTCTTGTTACCTGGAGAAGTAATCCCTGGAAAGTTGAAGGCAGAATGGGATGAAGGACGAATTTTCTGCATTTTTCTCACTATGAATTAAATTTTGATTTTTGGCCAAAAGGGGGCAGGCATTTCCATGATAAATGGGAAGATCTGCTTGGATTTGGGAATGCACAAATGGTTAAAGCCAAGAAAAAGCTATTACCTGGTCTAGTATTCTACTTATATATTAAAAAAAAAAAAAAACCCTGGGTTATTTTGATAAGAAAGCTTCACCTGCACTTCCTGACCAGAGCATAGCCAGCCTGTGTTTGTCCTGGGTTTCTCTGTCACTCACTTGTAGATGGTATCGAGCACTGAAACCTCACTCTGGCATAGAGCACTATTGCTCAGGCAATGGGGAATTTAAGTTCTAATTGAATTTCTTTCTGAAATGAAGAGCTTTCTTCAGAAGTAGCAATCTGTCATGTAAAAATGATCTGGTAATTATTGTAGGATACATATCAGTGTTTATGTAATTCACATTAGTTTTATACTCAGGTCTCATCACTTTTCTCTATAATATCCAAGTGCTGCCTTTTTGTAAGATTATGTGTATTCAAGGAAAAAATGTAATTTTTCGTAGTTTCTGGACCATGGTTTGTTCCAAATTTTTATTTTGGTGACATGGTTATCCTACTTTAAATCTACCCAAGAAAATATTAAGAATGTTTTAATTATTGCTTTTGCTTTCTCTGTGAATGTTCCAATAACCACAATCACTTAAACATGTTAATGTTGTTCTTGACGGTACTGAAATTCTGTGCCATCAGTCCTGATGCACAGACAACATGCCTCTTTTCTAGGCATGCTGTACACATGCAGGTTTGTTTCTTGGAAGAATCAGTGCCTACAACTTCTTTCCTTCTGTCTACTTTGGAATCTTCCATTAAAACTAAAGCTTCCTATTTGCATCTGTTTTTAGGGTTTTCACTCTGTTTGTTGATAAGATTGATTTTACATTTGTATTCCTTCATATAAAATTTAGAGAGATAAAAATCTCATTTTTTAAGTATAAGTAGAGGTCTGGGTTTTGTGTATGTGTGTTTGAAGATTCATTCATCACCAAAAGAATTATGACTTCTCTGTTTGAAAACCATGTGTAGGAGCCTTGTGTGAGCTTAATACTGTTGTAATTTTTATTACTTTCATGTACTAGATAAGCACTGTTTTATTTAGGATAGTATAAATCATACCACCACAGCAAATAAATGAAGATTTGATTTTTCTGATTCTTTTCAAATATTTTATGTTTCAAATACAAGCACTGAAAAGAGGCAGATACAAAGGTTTTAAAAAATGAGATTTTTCCACAGGTCTCCCATAACATAGTGACAGAAAGTAAATAAATATACTTACGCAAACTGTTAGCTTAATTTCACTTTCCTGTGAATAGAATATTGCAATAATCATTTATGAATCAGTTTATCAGCCTATAAATTTTATATAACTTTAAAGAAAATTACTAGATAAATTTAGTATTAAGTATTTTAAACTCATGTCTTTGCAGCCACAGAAAATGACATCTACCTTCTCAAGCTTTAGTGTGTATATGAGAATCTGTCAATCATGTTGCAAGATGTTTCATATCTCACTGTGTCTGTCAGGAAGTCCTATTCAAGATATATTGGAGTTATTCTGGGTAAATGACTGAAGTGAATCCCTTTTGAAATCTCAGAAGTAATTACTAGGGCCAACAATGCATGTGCAAATTTGGAATTAAAAAGTAAATCTGCAAATATATTGTCAAGCCCCAAACCTTTTAAAAGTAGAAGAATTACTTTTGAGGAGTTACTTTAATATTTATCTTTAGGGAGGAAAAAATGATTGTTTCTTCTTTTATTCTTAAAAAGAAACATTTCAGTTGGAAAGTCTAGGAAAATCTATTTAAAATGACTTTCCAACACCTAACAAAAGCATTCATCCTGTCTTCCATTGAAAAAGTTAAAATATTTCAAAAAACCACTAGGTTCTCTTCTGAGTGTTCCATAGTGACTTCGATTACTTTTGAATTATAAAGATGAAAGCCAAATTAGAACTCTGCTTTTCCTCATCTTTCTTTATTGAGCCTTAATATCTATATTCATTTTTAACTATAAGAATGGAAAAGTAATAAGGCAAGACGAACAATTTTTTAGAAAAGCACAAATCACTGCTTACCAATTAATTCAATTGTTTTTGGTTTGTTTGTCTATTTGGTTCATTGGCTTGTTTAATGAGGCTCTGCCTCTATAATATAGTCTGAAGGAGCTTGTATCACTGTTGCCAAAGTCCTGAGACTACAGTCCTGTGACACATCACACTTCTCCTCTCCATTTCCTTCAAATATGCGAAATCTCATTGTCAAGATCATAGTATGATAGAAAATTTATTACTTTTAGTACAGATCAGTTATAACGTTTCTATTTTCTCCTAATTGATCTACAAGAAGCATGCTTATGTGAATGCACTTAATTCCATGAGTTTGCCACTATTCTTTTAAATTTTATTTTATTTATATAAAACATGAAATAGTCAAAAATAGTATTTTCTAAATTTTATTTCCAATTGGCTTCCTGAGTTAATTAGAATTATATTTATTTTCAGACAACTTTATCCACTCACATTCTTAAAACCTTAGGTAAATATATGTACAGCAATTAAAGTAGAAGATTTTGGTAGGTGTTAGTGTTGAGACTTCAGTGAAGTTCCTTACATTCTCTGATGAAGACTACTAAGATGATGGCGTATTGTGGATAGGGGCTTGCTGCCCAGCCCGATGATCTGAGTTTAATACCTGGGACACACGACAGACAAAGAAAACCGACTCTGCAGGTTTATCCTCTGCTGGTCACAAGAGCACTGTACACCGACTTCCTCAAAAATAAATACATGCATATTTAAAGTTTTTAATTCTCTGATAACACTTTTCTTCACTTCAAATGTGTAGTATAATAATAACTCTCTTATGTTTTACAATGGATGGCTCCCCAGATGATGTAAGTCTTTGATCTATTTATCCCAAGTTAATTCTGTATTCAGTTACATATACAACTTGAAGTATACACAGTACATTAAACATTGAACAGACCTTAAATTCATTTTCATTACAACCCTGCATCCCCAAAGACTCAGAGCCCTCAAGACAATATCCACCAAAATCAGTTCATGCTTTACTGATCTTAGCCTAGAAGTTATTTCTATTAGTTTGCTACTGTAGTGTAACAAGTCCGTTACAATGGGAAAATTGTTTTTAAAGAACATTATTTAAATAGATGTTTAAGTAAAATTTTGGATATGACCCCATAGAGCATTCTGCTTAGAATTTAGCTTTTCTGAACCTAAGATGTCAAGCAGGTTGCATTGTCAAAGATCATCTTGAATAAGGATAGATCTGGTGTTTATTTTTTCAGATAAGAATTTGTTTAGTTACTAAGGTCCAGGATTTTCCACTTGCTAACAGTGGAGGGTCACCTTCAGCTCTGAAGACCACTGTCAGTACTCACCATGTTCTTCTTCCAACAAGGCAGGTTAGAGCTGCTCAGTCAGCAGGAGAAACCTTGAGATCAAGAAAAGACCAGGCTCTCGGGCAAAGCTTTTGTGACTAGGCAGAGTCAACACAGACAAAAATCCTCCAATCTCTGTCTTGTAATATCATAGAACCAGAGCAGTGATTTTTTTTCTTTGTATTCAATGATAGCCCCATATTTGAAATGAGTAAGTTATACAGAACACAACAAATACCAGGAATATTGGGGAACTGTTAACAACTGTGACTGTGTATCACAAAATGTGATGGCAATTGATTGAATTTTATAATATTTATAGAATATTAAGAGGATAGGCTATATTAGGGAGCTGCAATGAAGAATCCATTGATATGTTAACCATGGATATGCATTGTAACTCTGCAGATATTGAAGTTTACAACTTTGATCTTTTGAAATTAGCCAGTCTTCTCTATCAGAATATGAGATAATACTGTGATATCAAATTGTGTTTAACATCTACTGTATTATTGTTAGTGCCTGATACTACAAGACAAAACAAATTGCAATTGGAGATGTGAATAATGAATGCATCAAAATAGTTATGAAATTGGAAAGGAAACAATGTCTCAATATTTTGAGATCTTAAGCCAAAACACATCCAGACAGAGAAAAGAACAAACATACCAGCATTTATGACTCAGTCCTTAAAAGTTCATATTAATAAATGAAAGACACAAGCTGCAAGCTTTTTTCAGTCATTGCATTTTTGAACTTCTGGCCTGATGATTTCCTCCTTCTTGCTTCTATAGTTCAAGTTGGGAAATGAGTGTCTGCAGCTGTAATATGCAAGAAATAGCCCATTCTCTGATGGATCCTTATTACTTATTAAATGTTTAATAGGCTGCAAGCCTCACTCTAAGCTCTGTTTCATTCCCCTTGGTGTGTATAGTATTACTTGTCAGGGGAAGAATATTAGCAGTTCTTGGAGAGTTTTATAAATAGGATTAGGAAAAACTTCAAGAGAGTTATTTTATTCCATTTAGCTTATGCTGAGTTGGATTTCAAGCATAATAACCTCAATGGGGAATATTACTAAAGTTAAGTGGAAAACAGAAGGAAGAAAAATCCTCACCTGTATATAGAAAAAATAAAGCATTAAAGAAACTTCTTTTCAGCGATTTACACAATCTTCAGTGCTTAAGAATAGAGAAAGGTCACTGGCTCAACAAGCAACCCCCTGCTGTTTTCCTCATCAAGGCTTGCATGTTGTCTCTCTACACACTGCTCTCTTCTCCTTGTCTAATACATATTGACTTCCTTATTTCACAGTTGCTGTGACATTTTTAAGCAGCTGTGGTAACCCTGAAGAATTTTCTCTCACTGCAAAACAAAGGGTCATTTCTCTGAAGGTCTCTGACATATCACTTCAAATTGTCATTTAAGAGGTGGTTCTGTAGGCTAAAGTGATCCAATTCTGTATGGAAAGTGCTTCTTTTAAGACCCTAACACAGGGCTTATACAGACTGAGATGTAGGGATGTTTAATAGACCTGAAACATTCAAATTGTGTGTGTGTGTGTGTGTGTGTGTGTGTGAATGTACATAGAAATGTGTGTATATGCAAAAATTTAATATCAATTGCAGTGCAAAACTGATTGGATTGCATGCGAAAGGACTACATTTACATTAGTCAGACTTCTTTGTTGCTGTGACTGAACATCTAAACAAAACAATTTAAAGGTAAGATTTACTGTAGCTCACTATCTCTCATGTTTCCCTCCCACATGACAGGGATGGCATGGCTAGGAGACCAGCTCACCTTTGTGCAGCCCGGAGCCACACACAGTAAATGATGGCAGTAATTACCAGTGTAAGAAATAGAGCCCCTAAGAGAAGCACACTAACCTACTTCCTATAGCACTTCTATCAGGCTTGGAATCCATCCTGGGGTTAATTCATTCCTAGGTCAGAACCATCAGGATTGAAAGACTTCCTAAAGCCCAATATCTTTGCAATTGGGTCCCTGGGTAATGACCCTTTGGCACATGTTGTATTCAACCATAACAAATATTTGTAATTTCAGTAAGATGAAACTATTCATATCTACCCAGAAAAGTTTCCTCAGACATTTCCATACCACTAATAAATGCCCTGTGAGATAATAGTTCTATTTTTCTGCAAAATACAGTGTTGTATTCATGTACTTAATATCACCAATTCTTAGGTCCCTACTTTCCTCATTATTATTTGAAATATGTATTGTGTTAATAGTAATTCATCTCCCTGGATAATGAGTAGTTTTTAAAAAATAGGAGATCTAATAAGAATAGGATTTTATTTTTCAGAATTGCCTCTAATACAGAAATCTATTTGGGAAGAAATCTCACTTTCCATTATTAAACCTAAGTCAAAGCAATAGTGACTCTTTTGATTCTTACTATCCTTTGTCCAAACAAATCCTTTTCTGACTTAACTTCTCTAAAAGTCCAGGCACTTAAAAGGATTTTGAGGTGACCTATCATAGAAATAGATATTCCCACCTAGGATCTCCCCTCTGTCTGGTTTTGCTCTAAAAATGGTTATAGCTCTAGGTATGTTTGTGAACCTGATGCTATTCTTTTCCTCTCAAGATTCTCACCCTAAGAGTATGCATATATATTAGGACTGTCAGATTCAGCAGACCAACAAATAAACAGTGCAAATAACCCAATTTGATTTTCAGAAGAATAATAGATTATTGTTTAGATAAACGTAAGATGATTTTAAGTATGAGCATCTCCTATGCAATAATAGGATTTAATTGTTGCATTGTTGCCTTTCCATGAGGTGCGTTAGGATCTTGAGTTTCTTAATTTGATCAAAGCCTCTCTTTGCCTGTTTCAGCACAGCCTCTCTCTAGCTGTGCATGAGTGACTGGCCAAAACCCAGAACAATGCAGCACACCCCAAGCCTGTATTCTTTTGCCAAATAATTCAATTTCCTTTTTATTTACCTCATCTCTAAAACAGGATAAGAATATTAGTTGTCCTGGTTAGTTTTTGTCAACATGATGCATACTAGAGTCAAATGGGAAGATGAACATCAAATGTGAAAATGCTTCCATCTAGTTAACTATAAGAGGTTCTGTGGGTCATTTCCTTAACCTCTACTTGGTATCAGAGGACCTAGCACATCGGAGGCTGTGCAAGCCATGGGCAAGTTGTCTGAGTGGCATCAGAAGGCAGGAAAGTGAGGTAAACAAGACTTGAGGAACAAGTCGGAAGGTAACCACCCTCTATGGCCTCTGCTTCAGTTCCTGCCTCCAGGTTCTTGCATGTCTTAAGATCCTGCCCTGAATTTCCCCAGTGATAATCTGTTATCTGGAAGTGCAAGATGAAATAATTCTTTTGCTCTTCAGGTTGGTGTTATTCATAATATTTATCTCAGAAACTGAAATCCCAACTATATCTATATCTATATATATGTATATGTATATATATATTATATGTATACATATTATATGTATATATAAAATAAAGTACATATGCATGCTTCCTTCAATAACAATTTTCACATTACAGCTGTCCAGTACATCATTTTTGTAATGTCACGAGAATTGTCTTTTATTTCCAATAGAGTCTTTCAAAATTTTCTATTGAACTGAAATTTGTCAGTGAAATATATATAATCTACTTATCTTTCTTTAGTATATATTTATTGAATAAGAATACACAATATAATGCTATATAAATATCATAAATTACATTTGAAAGTTATATAATATGTAAATGTTTTTACGTAGTTATGAAGTTGTGTTACAAAAATTGGTATATAGTTTAAAATACATTTAGAATACACAGATGATAAAATAATATTAGATGCAAAATGCACAGAGTGAATGTAAAGTCTTCCACATCTTACTACTTGTTTGGTCTTTTCTTAGAGGCGATTATTTTTTACAAACTTTTTTCAGGGCTGGAAAGAGTACTAAGCTATTACAAGCACTTGATGCTGTTTCAGAGGATCAGAGTTTGTTTTCCATCTCCTGGGTCATACAGTTCACCACAGTCTGTAACTCTAGATCCATGGGAACCAATATTTTCTTCTGACCTCTGCAGGCTCCTCATATACATAGTGTATATTCCCATAGAGATAAACATACACACATCAATGACAACAAAAGGACAAAATCTTTAACAACCTATTTTCAAATCATTTTCTCTCAATTCATATGTAAATGGGTGTATAATATTTTAAAGGCCTAACAGAATAATATAGGTCCAAATTAGAAGCATCAGGCTTAGTGTTTCTTCCTGTCTATCCATAATACATCTTTGCGTTAGTTTGGATGACACTGGGCCCCATTGCCACATAGATTTGAATAGTTATTCCCTAGGAGTGGCACTATTTGAAAGGACTTGGAGCTGTAGCTTTGTTGGAGGGAGTATGTCCCTGGGTTGGGCTTTGAGGTTTCAAAAGCCTAAGCTAGGCCCGGTGGGTTTCACTTTCTTCCTGCTGCCTATGGGTCCTGATGTAGACCCCTTGGCTGCTCCCCAGGACCATATCTTACTGTATGCTGCCATGCTCTCTTCTGTGATAACAATGGATTGAAAGGTCTGAAACTGTAAGCAAGCGCCATTTAATATTTTCCTTTAGAAGAGCTGCCGAGGTCATGGTGTCTCTTCACAAAAAACAGAGCCCTGACTAAGACAACTTTCAATTCATACTGATGTATGGTGATATTTTATTTGTGCGGAAATGTGATTTTATTTGTATGTTAATAAATAAACTTGCCTGGGGGTCAGAGCTAATAGCAAGCCATTTAGCAGAAGTCTGGCAGTGGTAGCACACGCCCTTAATCCCAATCACATGACAGGCAGGTCTCTGTGTGTTCAAGGACACCACCAGCATGGAGACATATGCCTTTAATCTCAATACCAACCATAGAGACCTGCAGGTCTATATAGACAGGCAGTGATGAGGAGGTCATGTGGTTGGGTTTACCACCAATGAGAAAGCAGAACAGAAAGTCAATAAAAAGACAGACACACAGGAAGTAGCTCTCTTTCTGAGGGGAAGAACGACAGCGACAGTGAGGGGTAAGAAGGCGGCGGTCTTGGCTGCTGCTCTGACCTCTCGGGCTTTTAACTCTGCAATTGGCTCTGTGTTTCTTATTTAATAAAACAGTTCAGAATTACATCTACACTGATGTACCTATATATAGCTCTGAATCATATGTTTTTCTGTTGTGTTTATAAAATTTCCCATGTGGAGCAGCTTTTCTAAGAATGTGGGAGGATACATATCCTAGAACTTTCCAAAGAGAGTGGGATTTTTGCTTAGAGCCTAAGACCTCCCTAAATGCCCCAGAATGTGACTCTCTCTCTCTCTCTCTCTCTCTCTCTCTCTATATATATATATATATATATATATATATATATATGTGTGTGTGTGTGTGTGTGTGTGTGTGTGTGTGTGTGTTTAACAATTAAAAAGATTAGTTTTTAATTGTTTGTCTCTGTTGTGGGACTGTGAACATGGGTTCAAGTACCTGGGGCATATGGAGGATAGCATCAGATCCCCTAGATCTGGAGTTATAGGCAATTACAGAACTCAGGACCTTTTCAAGGGCAGTATGACATACTTCTGATCTCAGAACCTGTCCTCTAGGCCCAGCATATATCTTTTTGAAGTATCAAACTATTAAAACTCTTCATCTGGAAAAAATCAGTTATTCATCAAATGAAAGAAAGTAGATCAAAGGTAAATTTCCTTATTTCATTTCACACTTCCAAAGGAAACCTTCTTGTCAATAATACTGTCCGTGTTCACTGAATTAACAGCTTCCCCTCTGTGGTGATGTTTATTGTATGTTCTAACAAATAAAGCTTGCCTGAAGATCAGAGGCATACCTTGCAATAGGAACTTTGGGATCCTTCTTGCAGTGTGGAAATCAAGACAGTCCTGTGGGTACCTTTACTGTTTATTAATATCCATTTTCCTGTTTCTGGTGAGACACAGAATTTCCACTCCATTTTTCGACTTAGCTGAAAAAAAAAAAAAGAAAAACTGTCACCTGTTGAACTAATCAGTTTCATCTGCAATCTGGCCTCTGTAGTTCAGGGTCATCCTTTGGGAGTATGGATATGGTAGCCAACACTAGGTAGTCTTGCTGTGCTACCTGTGTATAAAAAGAAGAGCTGAGACATATTGAATACCTTTTTTTATTTTACTGATAAATATATGAGGGTGGCAATCCAGAGCAGCTGTACAGATTGAGCCATCAATATGCTCCTCTCAGACTGCTTTCCCACTTAAAGGTTATAGAAGTTCACACTCTCAATCGCACTTAAAACGGTCTTTATTATTATTATTTCCTTCTTTTCAAATTCTGTCCTCAGTTTCATGTAATGAATTTTGCTCTTCCTTAGTGATTTTGTTAAGGATGCCCATGAAAATCCTGGAGCTGGCGAGGGCAGGTTAGTGCTGAGTCCTTTACTTTATATTTTTTCACAAAGCAGATTTCTTTGATTCTTCCCTGCCACTAGCCAAATTCCATTCTTGTTTACCAGACAAAGCTCTGTTTCCTAGCTGCACATAGCTGTCAGGAAGTTGAGAATTGAGTATTGAAACTGAATTTAGCTCTCCCAGGGCTTTTGATTAGAGACTGGCAAGGGAACCTGGCTCAGATAAAGGGTGTTAGACAAGCCAGTGGTACACCTTGCAACACTACCAAATTAAACTTAAGGACACATCAAAAAGATAATTTCTAACATACAAACAGGTCAGGAAAAAAATTTAAGATCCTCAAAAATTGGATGAAGAAAGTACTTAAAAATGTGTTTGTACAAAAAATTCACAAAACATTAGAAATCACTACAGTATGAGATTAAAGAGAAAATGAATCAAAATTCTAAATAAAATATTTGCTATTTATCGTAGTTTGGATGTAAAATGCCCTTCACTCTGCACAGCAGGTCTTGAGAGGTTCAAAGCTCGCTATTACTTCTTTTCTTTTCTTCATTTTCTGTTCCAATGAAATAGGAATAGGTCAAGATGGACCGGCAGCTCACTACCACAGCCAAGGAGCCAACTGTGAGAACACCTTCTTAACCCTGATAGGTGGTAATCCCCCAAACTGAACTAAAATAAAAAGAAACTCTTCTTTAAATTGCTTCTTGTCAGGCATTGGTCACGGTGATGAAAAATTTAACCATGCAGTCATTAATGTTAAGACCAATAAGAGCTAATGGGTGCCTATTAAGAATATTGGCTGTGGTGTATTCTATTATAATAAATAGAAATAGATAATGTTAGAATAAGTTTTATTTTCCTATAATTAGGATGAAAAGAATTTAAATGTTTCAAAGCAACAAAAGCAATTTAACTTAGTGAAAAAAATAAAGTATAATTTTAAGTAATTCTTCAATATATTTATAGATTTTCTTTTCCTGTTTGAGTTCAATCATATTATTTCAGCTTGAGATGAAAGGTGGGTAGGCATGATCCTGTGGGTCTTTTGTATTCTTGTTCAGTTTATTCCACTAGGCTTAATTATATTTTAAAAACATAAGTACTATAAACTTGAAGAATATAAAAAAAGTACACTGTATTTAAATTAGAAGATGGAAGAATCAATGTATTTCAATAAATATTATTAATAATTTAAAAATTAAGAATTTATATATACATATACATCTACATATAGACACATATATATCATATAAATTCTATATGTACACATATATATGTATATATGCCCAGATTAAAGCATAAAGCTATTGAGTACAAACATAAATTGTATGGTTAACAGGAAAGTAATTAAATATAAGGGATTCTTCACGTATGAAGTAGGAACTGGAGACACGGCTCATAAATTGAGTGCTTATTGAGCAATTACGAAGACCAGAATTCAGATCCCAGTACCCAGGAAACAAGTTGAGTGTAACAAAAACGCCTGTAAGTTCAGTAACAAGAGATCCAATGCTATGTCCTCTTATGGCTTTCACATCCATTCATATACAGACATGTGCACATGCCTCATGCATAGGTATACGTACATGTGCACATGCATACACATATAAACAAATAAAAACAAATATTTTTTAAAGGAAGCAATACAATGCTTAGGACTTGATATTTATGGACAAATATAATACTATCTATCAGTCAATGTTAATGTTACTAAACTAAAAATAAGCTAAATATTTTGTCACTGAAAATTATTCTTTATACATAATTTAGACTGCTTAGTTTATTAACTCTAAGAAGATACAAACAAAAATGTAATTATTTTTATAACAAACATGCTGAAAATTGAGGCACAATTAATTTCATTACTACAAGTTAGAATTGATTTTTGTAGCTTGAATGAAGTGTTATATATGTATATGAGAGAGAGAGAGAGAGAGAGAGAGAGAGAGAGAGAGAGAGAGAGAGATTATTCTAAACCACCATAAAGTCCTTAAAATATGAGGCCCATGTTGTTTTAGGTTTTTCTAAGTTTTCATATGCAAAATCTGAACTAGTGTGCCTGTAAATGATTTTAACGTCCTTATTTCTTTTTCAAAGTGTGTTCTTTGTTGAACCAGCATGACAATTAATGTGAATTTCTTCAAATACTCCTCGATATACCTTCATTGAGACAACTAATTCTACAGGGCTTGTAACTGGTGCCCCATTTACTGAATGTGGGTCTATCTAAGGATGATATTTACAGAATAAGCAGAATTTGTATTCTTTCCTCTGGTGGTTCTCAAATAGTTTGTTGATGAAAATGTTAACATATCACGAGCATTGTCATGCCACAAATGGTAAGGCTCTTCTTATTCATGCACAAGCTGTGCTGTGTTTGTAATACTTAGTGCTATCATCTAGACAGAATTGCAGTGTGCCATCAATCACAGGTGCATCTTGATTTCTAAAGGTGTTAAACTGTGAAAAACAAACATGTAACTTTTATGGATATAATTCCATATTTGACCTACTGCAGAGCTTTTCTGCAGCTGAGGAACATGGCCGTCAAGTACTGACTTCTCAGACAGCTAATGTTCAATAGATGCATTGATTCTGTCCCTTCCTGTCAACACACAAATCAGCTACATTGACTTCTCAATGAATATTAACTCATTTTTACTCTGTCTCACAGAATGCTTATAGTGCATATTATAATTTTCCTTGTGCCCTTTATAGCCCTTATCATGAGCAAGGGAGAACATAAACAATGTGATTATAGATGTGTAAAAAGTAGTAAATGGTTTGGGAAATGTATAGTGATTCCTAAAACCCTACAATACAGGGCAGGCCCAGCTGTTGCAGATAGCAGAACAAAATGTGCATGAGGCTACACACCACACTGTTGTAAGGCTTACAACCATCTACTTAGCAAGGAATGTATTTTTATCATCTACAGAAAGGCTAATGTCTTTGCATTATTGAATGTATTGCTTTAGATTATTTCTGTTTAATAGAAACAAAATATAAGTCACATGTATGTCTTTGTACGTTGAGAAGTTAACAGTGTTAATTTTGATAATATATGTAAACTCAAGATTATTTAAACATATAGTCAGCATAAAATATTATTACAAAATTCTACATGTTTTGAGACTAAATCTTCAAAATCAAGTATATGCTAAATATAAGAGCATATCCCAATTTGGACTAGGGCTCAATAGCCAAATATGGTTGGTAATTAACATGCTTATTAGTTTAAATGCTGATATAGTTATTCACAAGGTCTTTTTGAGTGGTTTGGAAAACTTTTTTCTCCTTCAGCTTTGAAATATCTGCCTATTGAACGGGGATTGTAGATATTTGCTTTCAGTTTCACTCACTTTTCAAGCAGCAAGCTCACCAACAAATCCTAGGGTCCTGAAATCATATGTGCCCTGAAGGCTGAAAACATATACAAGATTGTCCTTGTTATCAGGATAAAAAACAAACAAACAAACAAACAAAAAACCCTTCAAGAACCTTTCATAATTATCCTGGAATTAGCGGCCTCTAGTAGTCAAGTCTTAACTTGAATGAGTCATTGTTTTTTCAACTTATCATCTATGTTCAAGTCTGATCCTGAGTGATCTCTCTCTCATTCTCTCTCTGCATGCATATATATATATATGTTAGTATGTATGTATGTGTTTGTCTTCCCTCCTCTTCTTTTTTCTATCTTCTTCCCCATCCTCCCCCTCTTCTATCTCTTTCAGGACACAATTTTAATATCATACTTGTTTAATCTCTTGTACTGTTCTACACCTTTCCTTTGATTTCCTTTTTTTTTGTTGTCCTAAGTTTGTTCCGTTTCTTCTGTCTTGAGATGTACAATCCTTCCTTAGTTGGTCCTTCATGAGAGGCAGAGATTTTTATTCCCCCTGACGGAAATGAGTCTAGCCACATGCTCACACCCTAACTGCACACTTGATTTCTGTTGCCTAACCTCGTGTGTATGCAGAGCACCAGCTACTTGTCATGGTTTTCATGTGTTTAATTCTTGATTATAATTTATACTCTGCATGATTTCATAAATTTCATTCAACTGTCTTTCACTAGAGTGCCTTTGACATTCTGAAAAATGCTCATCAAGCTTATTTCTGTGGGGCGTGACACTCACAAATCTTTATTATGACTGTATGCTTGGAATGAAAGATGAAAATGTTGTTGTCTAAGGCTATTTGCTTTTGTTGTTAATAGTATAACAAGTGTTTTTATAAAGAATAAGGCAATAAATAAACATATGCTGCTAATTCATGAAACAATTATTTGTTCAAGTAAAATGGAAAGTAGTATTTTTGTTAGAAAATGTTAATAAAGATCATGTGGTAATGAAAAATCACAAGCAGAAAGGGTCTTAATATTATTTTCTATGAGATGAAATTAAAGAATATTTTATAAAAGGAAAAAGGAAGACTTACAAATCTTAAAAGAAAAATATCATTATTCCATACAAGATCAGACATATAATTCCATATACAAAATGTAATGAAATTTAAGATTTTTATGTATGTATGTGTGTGTGTGTGTGTGTGTGTGTGTGTGTGTGTGTGTGTGTGTGTGTCTGGTCTCTGTATGTAGGTATATCCATCTGAATTTGGACAATCATGAAGTGCAGAAGAGAGCATCTATAGAGATGGATTTACAGGTAGTTGTAAGTCACCTGAATTGGGTCCCAAGGACCAAACTTCTCTAAGATTGGTATGTGCTCCTAACCATTGAGTCTTCTTTCCAGCCACAAATTATTGATTTTTTGATGCTGAATACTAACCTTCATTGGTAAACTGATTCAGTTTATTCCCATTTCACACATGGCAAAACAAGCAAAATGCAGAGCTAGGATTCAGTTTCTCCAGGGGTCAAGGCTCAGCAAGAGGAACAAGAGGATCAAGGAGCTTCTCTCCTTGCTAAAATCTGTTTCCATGACAATCAGTTTCCAATTCACAGTAAAACGGCACTGAAATTTGATTTTAGACAATGACAATTTTGTCCGCAGTGAAGATGCATTGACCAACCATCATTCTTGAATGAAGATGAATAACAGAACTAAGTTTTATGTTTATCATATATAATATAAATATTACATTTACCTATATAATATAAATATTCAATATCGGTCCATCAAGAAAAAAACAATATCAAGTTACATATGATCCTTTTCTTTTCTTTTAGGTACACCCACCCTTTCCCAGTATGGAGACTGTCTATCTCATATGTGGTTATCTAACATCTGGAGTCTGTAAATCCCTGGAAAGACAACAGAAAACAAAAGTAAAGGTACTTCCATCAATGGCCAAATTGCATCAAATTTTCATATTGATCTGGATCTACATTAGAGATAAATGTATGCTTTTCTTTGAAACCACTAGTACTCTAAAACTTTCTAAGGAACTCCACCCACATCCTAACCAGTAAACATGGACCAAATTTACTATGTAACTCTCTAAGTTATCTGTTACAGCACTTTCTTACAAGTTCTATTCCTTATATTTAAGGATTAGCAAAATAACTACTGGAGAAAAAGAGAAAGGAGTGTGTTAGATTATATTTTTACAGGAAATCTTTCCAAGAACTTCATCTCTTGGGTTTGGACAGATGGATCAGCTGTTAAGACTGTATGTTGCTTTTGCAGAGGACACAAGTTCAACTCCCAGCCCCTGTCAGGAGAATCACAACTGCTAGTCAGCCACTCCAGTCCCAGGGAATCTAACATCTTTTACTAGCCTCAGAGTGCACCCACATATCACTCTCCCCACACACATAAAATAAATATAAAATACCCCTTTATAAAAAGAGCATCAATTCCAATGTCATTTACCTGCTTATAAACCACACTATGTATACATTACATGCACACACACCACAAATCAGAGATAGAGAAAGCAGTTCTTCACAAATAGCATGTTGCTTGTTTGAGATTTGTAGAGGACAATGCTTAGAGACCTGCAATTTTATATTAAAATCTCCTTGTTGGAAAATATGACAGCATAATTTATCCCAGTGGATTGAGATAACAGAAGGAAGCTTTAGTTTGCAGAAGTGTCTGTGTGAAGTAATATATTAAGTTCTATTAAAACATGAGAGCCCTGGAGTTTTACACCACTAAGCAGTATTAGAAACACCAGTTAAATCAGTGTTCCAGCTCACAGATTTTTCTCACTAGTCTCTGAAATATTGTGGAAGTGGGAAGAGAATTTCGTTATACTTTAAACTGTTTCCAGATTTTACCTTAGACAAACTGTGTGCATAGAGTCAAATGGTACTCAGTTTGAAATAACTTGACACTGCATATATTAAGCTAAAGGGAAGGTAGTGTGAGTATGCCCAAGCTGATTTAGCATGCAATATTTATCTGTGGGAGAGAGAAACACAGTTCAATTCAGACTGATTCATCCCCCCAATTTCTGTGCACAGAATCCCACAGGAGGTCATCTGCTATCATTTTATTCCTATTTGGTATGCTTGAATATATCAGGCAGTAATAGCATAAAACCTGTGATCATGGCCGACAGGTGAACCCACTCCTTCCCGTGCAGCTAGCATGCAGAGTTGAAGGCTTTGCTTTCCCTCACATCCACTTTGTGGCTGTGAAATTACTGTAATTGTTTTTTAAAAAGCTTTTATATTTTTACTACGTAGGAGGCCGTTCCACACTGTGTCTGTTGTTCTATCAGAAACGAACATCATTTTCGAGTTTAGGGTTTAGGATACTTGTATTCATTTATCCAGTTTGACTAGTTCCCTTGACATAGTCAAGTAATAAAATAGGACATCTTTTTTAACTTTCTCTTTCTCTAGACCATGTAATTGTTCAAAGATATTCTATAACTTCTTTCAAACAATTTGCTAAAATAAAATTGTATTTACTTGAGAGCCTTCTACAATATGAGCAGCAACTTGAGATAAATTCTGCTTTTGAATATACATATAAAGTATTTTTATATTATGACTCCATCATAAGCTTCTATGAATCTTCTCCTGTGATATATTGCCATTGTTCACATGTATTAATTATGCATAGTTTTCATTATCACATTTCAACATATGTATGTAGTATAATTGGATTATATTCACCCCTCCTACTGACTTCTCCAAGAAAATCCCTTTCATCATTTTTCTTTCTATCTCTGTCTCTCCTTCCCTTCCTCCCTTTTTTCTTCCTTCCTCTCTTTTTTCCTTCCTTCCTTCCTTTCTTTCTTTCTTTCTTTCTTTCTTTCTTTCTTTCTTTCTTTCTTTCTTTC
>CABHPQ010139462.1:0-11903 GCA_902168405.1 Peromyscus aztecus | reverse complement strand
GTCATTTTTTTTCTTTTTTCTTTCTGAGTTGGAAATTGTTTAATAATCTTATTCTCTAGCAATATTACAAAATTGCTAATTCACAACTTATTTAGTTATTTATTTAATTATCTTTTTTCTTTTTTATTATTAAGAAATTTTCTTTTCATTTTACATAACAACCACAGATTCCCCTCTCTTCCTTCTTCCTGCCCCCTTAACCTTCCCCCCAACCCTCCCCCCATTTCCACCTCCTCCAAGGCAAGGTCTCCCCTCGGGATTCAGCTCAGCCTGGTAGATTCAGTTGAGGCAGGTCTGGTCCCTTCCTCCCTATACCAAGGCTGAGCAAAATGTCTCAGCATAGGCCCTAGGTTCCAGAAAGCCAGCTCATGAGCATCATGTCAGTGCTTACATTGTTCAAGAAATTTACCTTAGTACTACAGCAACCATTAACCACTTATAGATCTTAAGGGAGTTGATCCCAATCTCTTTAACTACTATTTTTTAATAGCTATTGTAAATATGTTATAGGTATGTTTTAATAATTTTAAATAGTAATCATTTTAACTTTGGCTACAAAAATACATTTAGCAAAGAATCGATTGTTATAATTTTAGCCAATAGATCTATATCCAAAAGACAATTCTTTAATAGTGTAATCTTGTAAATCTTTGTAGCTATTCTAGTAACATGGTGCTACACAGGTGCAGGACATTGGAACTCCTCGTGGTAGCACAGCAAGGGTTCCTGTTCACTGAGCAATCTCTCTAGCCCCAATTCTCTTCTTGGTATTCAAGTCTCCCCATAGTCACAGAAATATGGACAACATGTTTATCCCTTTGTCTTCCCTTCATTCTTAGATCGATTTTTGGAAATGCACAGAGCCAGTGAAACCGAAACTGTTTCTGTTGCTGTCATATGAACAGCCATCAGCCGCTGGGTTTAGGCTTTTCTAATTATGCACTGTTCTGTAACTGCGTTCTTTTCCCAAACACTAGTGTCAGCGTCTTTTATGCTGTTAAATCTCTCATGTTATATCTTGAAAGCTGAGGAATATTGTTTAGCGTGGGTACTCTGAAAGATGAGTCAAGGTTCATGGAAACATCCAAGCCAAAAATTCCATTGCTACAGTTAAATTCTTTCTCACAATACAATACTCTTTCCAGTTTCAGTCAAGTGTTTTCCAATTCTGCTTCTTTTTGTCAGGTCAATGAGACGTTGTATCTGATGTTATGTTTTCAAGAATCTGCGCCGTTAAATAGAATAGCTTCCCTTTTCTTTTCTCCAGAGTACTATTCCCCCTTAAAAACTCTTAGGGATAAACTCAAAGTCATAGCTATTCACACAGCTCATGACCTGTGTTTTGTTCTCTAAAACAGTGGATTGGAGTATTTACAGCTCCTCTTGACCAGAATCTAAGTTTGGTCTACTTTTCTTAGCAGCTTTTCTCCCCTTGGAATCCATGTACAAGGTCTTCTTCACGTATTTTGTAAATGTACAGTTTAATGAATGTCACTCCTTGGTAGTAGCTGATTATGAATTAATCATAAGGAATTACAATATTTTGAGCATTGTCATAGAGGCCTTACTTGATTTTTCTTCAATGGCGTGTTGTCACTGGAAGGAAGAATCAACAGCATGTGACTAGGCAGGCTAGAGAAAACACTGAAGTGTTGCTCTCTATGTTCTTTTCTTTTTATAATTCCAAGCCATTGTTATTCTTAGTCCCCTCATTCTTTTGAGAAGACAACAAATGAAATTGACTAGGAAATTGTCCTAATGTGTTTATTTTTATTCAATATCTTCTTCTTTCTTTATATATTTGAAAGGCATGTATCAGACCCAGGTATTTTTTTTAACAAATAATTTTGTTTTATATGGGTGAGTACTTTGCCTGTATGTATGTTTATACCTCAAATGAATGTCTAGTACCAAGAAGAAGATGTGGGTACTATCTCTTGGAGCCAGGGTTAGAGGGCATTGTGTACTGCTTGCTGTGTGGGTGCTGGGAACTGAACCTGACCACAGGACAACCTGTAGTTTTTGAGTGTCTACTGTACCAGCAACTGTACTGTTTATTTCATACAGCAATCCATTTAACTATTTTTTTAAAGATCAAAGGGTAAAGTATTACTTACTGCTTCGCACTTTTTTCCAAACTTGTTTTTTCAACCTTACACAATCCCCTTAAGTTTCTGATTAAAACCATAGTCATTGCTTTAGAAAAATCTCTTTTGATGGGAAACTTTCACATTTTCAGATGACATTTGTGAACTGCCTTCTCTATGTAAATAAGGGTGACTGCTGAACAACACCTCTACAGTTTGACTGTATTATGTCATCATTATTGACAGGTTTGGTGCCGTACATTTTGATATTTTATGTTATATCTATGCTAACACACAGTAATCTTTTTGTAAGAGGCTAACAAGAAAGTGACAAGATTAAATATTGCACCTCCATGCCAACAGAAAAACATCAATAAAAAATAAACAACAAATATAACAGCAGAAATTAAGAACTTGAGCATGGGAAAAATCAACAAACACCAAATTGTGTGTATAAATGCCGAGTAAAATGAAGTGATAGATATAAAAACAACACAAGTACTTTTAATAAGGTACAGATAATTATAAGTATTTTGATATGGTTTTACAAAACCTGTTTACCTCCCCATATTTGAAATTGTATATAAAGTGAATAATTTCCTAGAAATGTATAATATTGAAATGAATGAGAGTTGGGTGTAGTGGAACTACATGCCTTTATGCAAACAAGAGTTTATCAAGCTTGAGGTTAACTTGTACATTCATAATAGGGTCCCATTTTAAAACAATGACTTAAACATACTATCAAATCTGAACAAATAAAAATAGAAACTGTAAACAATTCTACAATTTAAAAATATAACAGTAATTAAAATGAACAAATAAGCAAAAAAAAATAACCCCCCAAAAAACAAAAGAACTCAAGACCTGATATATTTATATTGTAGTTCCTCTAATGTATTAAAAGCATGCATAAAGAAATGTTGACTGATACAAAGATCTCAGAGAAGACTCCTAAAATTTACTAGAAGTACTAAAATTAGTAAATGAACATAAACTCATTTTTGAAAATCAGAATAATTGCAGAAAAAGTGCACAAAAGCCATTGCATGATGGTTATTTTAAATTCTTAATCTCAAAAATAGCTAGTGCCAAGTATACATTTCAAGAATCAATAGCAGATCAAAAAAGCAAATGGTTGTTCATTCACCATGAATGCCATGGTGAGTCAATTTTAATTTTGGCTCTGGACCCCTAGCTTCTTGTCAAACCCAGGTATAATGGTCCTAGTAGAAGAACCTAGGATAAAAAAAAAATATGAAATCCCAACTAACATTTTTAGTAGTGTGCATGGAAATTAACACTCCCATTTCATTGTTAACAATGAAAATAATTAAACAATAATTATCTGACCATGCCTTCATTTAATGACAGAACTCTTACCCGCATATTAGGGAAAGGACCACAGAAAGTATAACCATCAGGTGAAGATAGAAGGTTTTAAATATCACACAGTCCAAAACACATTTAGGGATGAAAGGTAGCTCTGGAAGATTGTAAGAATGTTTGCTCTGTAATAATTAGAACCTGAGTTTGAGTTTTCAACATCCATGGAAACATCTATACATGCCCATATATGCTGTATGCAACCAGAATTGAGAGAGTAAGAGGGTTGGATTCCTATAGCTCTATGGAGATACAACCTAGCACAAAATCATGTTTCCTGTTCAGTGAGAGGTTCTGTTTCAAGTTAATAATACTTAGAGCAATAAAGGAAGACTCTTGACATCCTGCTCGGGCTTCTTCATGCACAGGCAAGTACACAGGTAACCACAACACTGTGTTAACATGCCTATACCATATAAATCATGTATACCAACGCATACACTGCTTTAGAATACATTTAATATTAATCACAAATATTCACTTACAAGTAAAGTAAAACTTCACACTGATTTCTCTGTAGTAGCCACAGTGAAAAACAATGGATTTTAGCAAGTTAGGGGAATATTTGAATAACTGAGGATTATGTGGCATTGCCTCTGCTGGCCTTCTGCATGTTGTCACACGTTCTGTAAGTTCACAACTGTCAGCCTTGCATTTTTTTTGTGATTCCCATCTTCCACATTTAGTCCAGGTGCTGAGAGGGAAAGTGGACACAAGCCCCTATCCATAACCTAGAAGCTATCTCCAGTGATATCCACTTGCAAACGAACAATTAGTTTCCTCTACCAGAGTCTCACTGGGGCTACAAACCACTCTAAAGGGCTAACCTCATATGCCCAGCAGTAGATAACCAACCCAAAACGTACTTGATATGATAAATATGATATACAATATTATATATATATATATATGGTATATACATGTGCATGTATTTTATATCTACATATATGTATCATGCCAATCATTTTTGTATACATTATGGCTTCTGGTTTGAATTTTACGGGATACTTTTTTGGGTGAGCACGAGAGTCTGTTTGTATGTGTTTGGTGTACTTTGGTTGCAGGAGCCATGTAACTTCTTTGGGGAAGAATGCTTGAGAATAAAAGGAGCATTTCTCTTTGGGGCAAGACCTCTGGAGACCTTGATGCACTTGGCAAGAGCCTGTGGACAGTTCAAGGCTTAGTTCTGGGCATGACCCTTGGAGCCTGTGTGCTGCGTGCTCTACTTGCTTACACTGTGCTAGACTTACTGCTGGCCTGAATGAGTCACAATAAGTCATAAAGTCTAACATTACGTATTTACATAACTGTTCTGGAAAGAATGATTTTAACCACAAGGGCTCTAAAGAAATGCAATTAAATAGATGATATCAGGAGTTAAAGGGAAAGTTCACAGAGCAGGTAATGAAGCAGAATCACAGAAAACCACTGTTCTCTTACTTCTAATAATGGTGCCAATAACTCAAGAATTTAAGGAAGATAGACATAAGACAAGGGACAAGCAATGCCAACTATTAACAGTAAGTCTCCAGGTTATGTTGCCTATAGTATTATTGAGAAAACCCAGTATGCCCCTCAGAGGAAATAGAACAATACAAAATGTGGAATGGTTTGATCCAGCCTTAGCTGGTGGGTTGATCATGAGAACCCAGACCCTACTAGATGTTAATATTAAGTACAAGAGACAAAATTCTCTCTCAGTTTTCATGACTCTGTAACTGCATATGTTGCCAACTGGGCACACTGTTCTACCTGTAGGTATGCCTAGTTAGAAAAGTCCCTTTGTAACTTGCAAAACTGCTTCTGCTTCTGATGATAGAGACATAGATCAAAGAGGCAGTGAATACTTATGGGAGAGTTGGGAGACAGAAGGGGAAAGAAGCAAGAAGCAAACTGGTAATTATTTTAACTGTTTTAGAAACTTGAGAAGTAAAGGTTGGTTGTAAAATTATTCATGCAAACCATCAAAACTACATAAGTAAAGACAGTCTAAGATATCTGGGGACACTTGTTTGCAAAACAGGTGGTCACAGTCTCTTCTTGGGACTGACTTCAGACATCCATACCAGGTCATCTAGCCCTTCTGGATCAAGGCCTCCAGCACTTTGACTTTTTCTTGTTTCTCATTTATTTATTTTGTTTATCTTGTTTTAGTTTACTATCTTTCTTTAAATGCCTGGTTTTTTCTAAGAGAGAAAGAAAGGGAGTGGTTCCTGATGAGAGCATATGTGGGGAGAATATCAGAGGATGTAGAGCAGTAGTTTTCAACCTGTGGGTTGGGAACCCTTTGGGGCGGAGGAGTCAAGCGATCTTTCGTAGGGGTCACCTAAAACCATCTGCATATCAGACAGTTACATTCCAACTCATAACAGTAGCAAAATACAGTTATGAAGGAATAATGAAATAAGTCTATGGTTGGGGGACACCACAATATGAGGAACTGTATTAAGGGGTCACAACATTAGGAAGGTTGAGAACCACTGATTTAGAAGATAGGAAACCATAGTCAGAATATATTATATGAAAAAAAATCTATTTTCATTAAAAAAAATAGAAGAAAAAAAGGAATTTTGTGATGTGGGTGGTAATTCCTTGGTTATAGAAAGGATAAGCCTTTAGATTTAATTTGGACATTCTTACAAACAGTTTCATAGGTTCAAAATGAAACATTTATTCTTATAATTTATCAGAATTGTTTATAATATCCCAAATTTGAAATAATTTAAATTTATGCTAACAATGGATAGATGAGTGATAATATACTAATCATTTGTTTAATAATTTGAAACAAATTATTACACGTATGCTATTTGTAATGATTTCATATATAGTAATAACACTAATAAAACTATAGTCAATACAAACCAGATATTTTTCACAAGCTTATCATTTTATAAAATGTAATGTAAAAATGAATGTATATTATGAATATTTGTTTAAATATCAATTAAGGCATTATAATTATTTAAAATCAACAGTTAAAATTATATGTTCAAACAAAAAATAATTTGCTTTTAAAAGAGGTATTAAGAAAAAATAGTATTTTATATGTTTTTAAATAAAAAATATATCTATCCTTCTGCCTTTAATTTGATTGTTAAAATCCAGAACCGAGTAGAAAGTATTCATTTTTTTCTCCTCGAATATATAAAAATATTAAATATTTCTTGCACAGTTATTTAAGATTGCTTTTGCTCAAGTTGCATAGGGTAACAAATTGGCTTAACAGGCTTTTAAAGAGTAGTTACTGGGAAATGAATAAAAATATACCAAATATAGACTCCATAACATTTGAAAAATGTCTTTTATTTTGATTCTTTTCCTTAAAGAAAAATGCTCCTCACAGCAGTAATAGTATTTCCTTCAAGCTATTTCTGTTGTTTTGGCCTTTGCCAACCTGACAAGATTTCAGGCATACAAATTGCAGTCTGCTTAGTTTAGCCAAATCAGCTTGAGAAGTTTTACCCATAAAAAGTCTCACTTCTCAAGCTCTCAAACAGATTTAAATGAGGAAAATCTGGTACTTAATGTTCTCTTGGTAAGGTTGCTTAGCGACCACTCCACCCTGCATTTCATACTGTGGTTTAGGTGTGAAGTTAACTGTTGCAAGATTTTCCAGAACACAAGTCAACATACAAAGAGCTGAAATAAAACACACCTGCAAAAGCCATTTGGCAAGGTTTGACCAGATGCATGCAGTTAATTGCTGTAAGGTATTGGCTCTATTCCCTTCTTTAGATGTTGGAGTCTAAAACAATATGTATGCATAATATGTGAACAAGTGACAGATTTATGTATTTTTGGTTTTGTTTGTTTGATTTTGAAAATTCATCTTCACTGACTTAAGTGACTTTTAAAGATATAAACGTGTTAAGGGAATATTTAAAGCAGATTTCTTTGTGTTTAAAGAGTAGTAGCTTGGAAATAGAGCACAGATGTGCTGTCTCTGAGCATATATTTTCTGCTACAGCATGTAGTCTTTGTTTTGTTAAATCTTGGGCTTCACCAAAATTACTAACAAAAGTTTTGATCTCAAAAATCATATCACGGAAAATTTCTCATCCAAAACCCACATTTAATTCTAAATAATATTCTACATTATTGGTCTTCCATTGTGCAGTGTCTATAATTTTCAACTTGGGCTTGTCACAAATATTACCAGCATTTTTTTTCAAAAATTAAATGAGCCATATTTTCATCTGTTTTCTACATGTCTGTAAATTAATGAGCCTGGTATGATATAGAACCAGTTTTTCCCAGGTTTAGACTATTGTTTGTGTATTAATATTCATTCTTATTAAAGGTTCTCTTTATATTTTGGGAAGGTGCATGCAATCTCTGTATCCTAGTCCTTCTCTATGTAAAACTAATCAAATCTTCAGGTCAATTATAGATTTAAGAAATAAGACCTGCTAATTTGTTTAAATTTGCCTCATGTCATAAAGAGAGCTTTGATTTGTTTCCCTTAATCACTGATTAACTGAGCAAAGTGGTATAAATAACACCTATTGGGAAGGATTATTGAAACTCATTTTGAGGCGTTATATTATTCAGGGACTTTTATTTAGGCTTTCCAGCTATCTTAAGGTTTAATAACACCGCTTGTTTGTTTGTTTTCTTAGCTATTTTCTTAGTTTAATATTGCCTTTCCCTAGGGAAAACATTCTGAATGTCTTCTTAAAATGATTATAATCTGAGTGTAACAACTGAAGAATATTTAAAGTCCAAAGTCTTGATGAATCGCTTTTGGTACCACAAAATGAATCTAAAGTAAATGTTATCATTCGTGACACATCAAAACTTTCAGCCCAGGCAGGTGATGTCTAAGTAGAGAAAAAAGCTAAATAATTTGATATGCTGGAGAGCAGAAATTAGTGATGGATATGGAAACTGAGAGTTCTGATCTTTGATACAAAAATAGAACCATTATAAATATCCAATCAGTGCTTCCTAACATGAAACCTCATAACATCTTAGGTATTTAGGGTGTGAAGAATAAATTCTTGAAATTGTAAATACATTTTTCATAAAAATTAATTTTCTGAGATTGATTGGTTCAATGAAGGAAACAAAAAGAGGATCACAGGATTTCTAAGCACCCAGGAGTTCCCTTTAAATTCTCTTCTTGTTGACCTCCTGGATTCCTGTTCTGCTGAGTGTGCCCAAGGCAGTTCTTCCTGTCAGCGCTGAAAAGAAGCATTGATTATGTCCTAACCATTCAGCACAGCACAGCCTGGCAGATTAACAGGGCTGCTGATGGCAGGATGGGAAGTAGAACAGAACTGTTCAGAGGCACATAAGACTCGGAAATGAAGTTATTGCCCGCATTAAAGACACCTATAGAAATACAGAGTAATTTATTGAAGAAAATAAAAGTGGGTATAAAAAGCAGAGCTTCCAACGAGAATAGATGTAGGAAAGAAAGAAGGGGTGTTTCTTGAATAAATAAGTAACATTTGGGTAAAGAGGGAGGTGGAAGGCACAAAAGTGTGATGACAGATGGAGCTGGTTTACAAAAGTACAAGATTACACCACAGAACTCCAGCTTAGCATTCGACAAAGGGTTAGAGGTTCTCTAGCACAGACTGGAATACCTTTCACATGCTAGAAAAAAAGAAAAATAAAGGGGGGTAATTATTGCACTGGATCAGATAATTAGGCAATTAAAACAATTAAAATTTGAGAGATATCAGAACTATAAAGCATGCCTGCCAAGTTTATAACTTTGCAAGTTAAGATTTGACTTTTGAAATGTTATCATTGCTTTAAAAATTAGCAGTGCTTTGTTGCTGAATGGATTCTTGGCTTTCTATTACTGGAAGGCAGAAATATTGAATGTTTAAATAAGGTATAATGTCATAGAAAAATAACACATCTATAAAGGGTACATATAACAAAACTGAAAGCAGAGCAAGGCAAGTAAAATCACACAAGTTAAGGACAGTGGTTTTAGCAAATAAAGATTCTTTTTGAAAGGGACAAATCAAATCATTTCTAAGAGAACATGTACAGAAGCATAAGCATTAATATAACATGGTATATGATTTTGTATTCTAAATGTCTATGAATGTATTAACTACAGTAATCTAAGGCTCAAAGATTTTCAGAAATAAGAAAATGAAAATTGTAAGGTTGGGAATAAAATTTCTAAAAGTTAGAGATATTTTCTTCATTTTTAGATACCATGTAATTTAGAAACAAGAATTTTCCAGTATTTCAAGATTAAAAAAAAAAGAAAAGGAGTAAATATGATATATTTTTTAACTAGGACAAAGAAAATGTAACCATTCTTGGAATATTAATTCTTTTGTTTTTTATCTCAAAAGCATCTTTATCTGTAGCTGTAATTCATTATTACTATATCAACCTTAGTTTGACTTGTGCTATGCAAATACAATTACATACTTAAGCTTGAAGAATCCTGAGAAACTAGTCAATGTTTTTATTTCTTTATTAAATTAGTAATAAATCACAGTTAATATGTGAAAGTTGCCCGAATTTATTTTTTAGGTAAAACTGGATAATGGATCAGGAGTATGTTTATTATATTGTTTTAAAATTCTATCAATATATAAAAATATATTTCAGGGAAATTATGAAGCTGATTTATTTTATATACTCTTAGGATTCTTTTAAGTTTTACTACAACATTGAAGATTTATTTTATCAAATGAAATCATGACTTTTAGGGATGCAGCAAATAATGTGGATTTTCTTATCTGAGCAAACTTGTTTCACTGAAGTGTATCATTAACTTTAAAGCGTCCATATTCAAGACCTCCAATCAAGGAAACTGCTTAATATCATGCTGGGATATCCCATTTTCTATTGCAAAGAAATTTTCATTGAATTTTTACTAGATAGTCATGTTCAGAAACATGAAAAAGAAATCTTGACATGACCAAAAAGCAGGACTTTTTTTCCCGTCAGAATAGTAAGAGAGCACTAAAGCCATGCATTCCTCAATAGGACAAATAGAGATCTTAAGGAGTGGAATATATAACCCACATAGCACCCAGACTTCAAACTGGTCTAAATAAAACCAGAAGATATGAAGGTATTATGTTTCTTTAAATAAAGATGAGAACATCTCTGAGGGCTGTTTTAAGGCTTTACCTAATGACAATCTATTTCTAGGCTGAAACACAGAAAGGACCATTCAAAGACTGGAATTTAAAACTCACTGTGTGTCAGCTTTATAAAAAAAATAGAAATTCAAGTCTGAAAGGACCAGATCCATATGACAGTTATATGGTTAGTATAATAACAGATACACCTGCTAGTTTGGAACTTTCAACAGAAGTGGAAATGGGAGCATCCTACAAAGATCTAACAGGAGATCCATGGTGAGTATGAGCTGGCAAACAAATCCATAAAAAAAAAAACCTACAACACTAAATAGAAGGTTGATTACAAACTTAAGTCAGGAAAATTCATATTAGAGTTTCTAAAGAAAACATAGAAACTCAGGTAATGCTGAGACAATATTTGTATTAAGAATTGTGTCTTTGACCTCATACACAATTTTGATCAGTATTTGAAACCAGAGATGGCATGGCTCAATAACTCAGAGAATTTGGTCAAATCTAAACTTTTAAATTGATTATAAGATACTTTCAGTGGTTGTATATACTTAAATACTATGTGATGAAAAACCTCCTCTTTTGAAGTAAGCATAAAGTATTGGAAATATCTATAAATAAAATTTAAATATTCAATATACTTATAAAATTTAAAGAAATGTATACATTCCTAATAGTTTTCTTTAGGTTTTAATTTATAAAGAGATGTAGATAATCATGAATTTAAGCTGTACTACTTTTGTACCTATTAAAACCTTATGGAATAAATTGAACAACTTTGTGTTTCTGTAGCGCAACCCTGAATTAATAATTCATGCAATCCCGAGACTTTATGCTAAGTTCCGATCAGAAGAGAATTCTCTGTTTCTCCCATACAGCGTAGTTTTCTTCCTCACCTCCAAGTTTGTCTTACAGTTTGGTATGTTTTAACTCAAAGGCAAACCAGGCATCTTGGCCTGTAAGAAATAGAAGAGCATTTACTATAGTTACAGAGTTTATGAAGATACAGGCCAATTAAGTCCCTTCCTGGTACTATTTTTGTGCCTTCTTGCTGTGCTTCCATGATAAAGAAACAAAAACACTCACTGAGGTTTCTTCTAATGAGAACACTGATTCAGTTAATGAGTACTTTGCCTTCTTGGCTTCATCATTTCCAAAATGCCCATGTCTTAAGACCTGTTCACTGGAAGATTAACTTTAACACCTGGCATTTGAAAAGATACAAGTGATCAGATGGCAGGACAGGTAAATACATCAGATGGTATGACTATTACTAATGGTAACTTTTACTGATGCGGCTGATCATTTTTCAACAAGAATGGAAATAAGTTCTACATGTTTTTTTTTT
>CABHPQ010139461.1:20579-31390 GCA_902168405.1 Peromyscus aztecus | reverse complement strand
TGCCTCTCCCCACGCAAGGCCGGTCCCCAGAGCTGGGGATGCCGTGCACCAGCCTAGGTTCTTCCCTGGAGGGGACAAGGGAGAGAGCCAGTGTGCCGTCTGCTCTGTACACTGCAGTTCGGGAAGTTTGCATCATTTCGTCCTCAAAGCAACGCTTCCCTTCTATCCCAGTATTCATCGCGGGTGCTAGTGCTTTGATGCCACCTCTCTTCCAAATACTTCTGCTTTGTCTTGGGTGAAGCCACTTAGCGGGGTGGACGTCCCTCTGGAAGGCTCGTCTCTCCTTCTTGTAGTAACTAGCTCCTCTCATTCATCAAGCGCCAGCTCCCATGTTACTCTCTGTAGTTTAACTTTCCCACACTCCTACAGGAAAAATTTTGAGATCACTTGGAGCCACCTCATTGTATTGTTTTTAGAACGTCTCCGCATTTAAGGCCTTTCCCTTCCTAGCGCCACAACTACACCACCAAATTGTACGATAGCCTTTGTAGATTCAGACTCTTGCAGTGCTTGGGCCTTAAAATAAAGCTCTTGTGAGATCACGTTCTGTCACTGCTGCTACCAATTGAGTCAGCATCCATCTCTGCAGAACACCTTCCTAAGTAAGCTCTTCACGGGACAACAGGAAGCGCAGGTGAAATACCATGTTTTCAGTTTTGAAATAGTTTGTCAGTCAAGCTCACGTCCTCTGAACATTAATTCCACGATCCCTTCAAACAATTATTGGAGCTGTTTATGAATGTGTACATTGTAAGGAACTTACATACATTTTAATATACTGTCACAGAATTATATATGTGTGTGTGTGTGCAGTTTAAAGGCTTACTATGAGAAGCAAAAACGACTTCATTTCTAAATGACAACTAGCAACCAACATGTTAGGACCGCTTTTGAAGTACTGAAATCCAGAAAGAATAAATTGGTGTCGTTGGGACAAAACAATAGGAGTGTGTTTCTTTATTTTGTTGTATGATGTAGCTATGCAAAAATTTATTTTGTCACAGTGAAAATATATGTAAAGTTACATCAGGATAGCCCTGTCCTTGTTTGTATGGATGTTAACCGTGCGAGTAAAGAAACAGTGGACCCCGCCTACTTATGGATTGGGCCAAATGAAAATACATTAACAGGTAAATTATTTTAATATATTTTAATGATGTGAACGTTGGTTTTTTAAAGTGCTGTCATTGTTGAAAATTTATTAAATTTATTTTATTTTTATGTGTATTTTATTTTCTTGCCTACATGCATGTATGTGTACTACATGCATGCCTGATGCCCTTGGAGATCAGAAGAGGTTATTGGAGCCCATGGAACTAGAGTTACTAATGGTTGTGAACCACCCGGTGGGTGCTGGGAATAGAACCCAGGTCCCCTGCAAGAGCAACAAGTGCTCTTAAACACTGGGCAAACTTTCTATCCCCAACAAATTTAATTTTAACTGTAATTAAATTTGCTCAACATTTAGACAAATTGAAATTTTTCTTGGCCTATGACTTAAGTTCTTCCTATGCAAAAACTAAAGCAGATCCAAAGGATGGCACAGGCCTGTGAGTGAAATACTCAAGAGGTTGAGACAGGAGGATTACAAGTGTAAAGGTAGCCTGAGCTAACCAAAGAGATAGTTTTTTGTTATTTTTTTTCCCCAGTGCTTGGAATTGAATCCAGAGTCTCCCTCTCGAGCACAAGCTTCCACTGTGCTGTCCTACCCTCAGGAAGATAATTTTGTACCTTACTTCCCAAAGCTGCTCAAAACTTTTCATAACTGCCAAAGTTTACCCATGAAATGCCAGTAATATGAGATAATATGTAATTTTTCATGTTAGACGAGCACCTTGGGATATCAGCATTATTAATTTGTGTCTTATGTAAATATATATGTGTGTATATATAATTTACTGAATCGCTGACATAAATCAGTCAAAACTAGATGCCAACTGTGGCTAGAGTTTTCCTGCCTGGCCCACAGTCAGGATAAATCTCTTTCACCTGCCATTCCCACAGCCGCTCAGACCCAACCAAGTAAACACAGAGACTTATATTGCTTACAAACTGTATGGCTGTGGCAGGCTTCTTGCTAACTGTCTTTATATCTTAAATTAATCCGTTTCTATAAATCTATACCTTGCCACATGGCTCGTGGCTTACCGGCATCCTTACATGCTGCTTGTCCTGGTGGTGGCTGGCAGTCAGTGACTCCCTCCGCCTTCCTTTTCTTTTAATTCTCTCTGTTAGCCCCGCCTATACTTCCTGCCTAGCCACTGCCAATCAGTGTTTTATTAGCAACACATTTGCCATACAGAACATCCCACAGCAGCCAACAAATAAATTAACATAGATTTCACAAGAATACCCAGCTTGCTTGGCTTTTCCATAGAGTAATAGGACAATTAAGATTTTCTTTTGTGCTATTGGGCACAGTGCCACACTCTTTTAATCCCAGCACTCAGAAGGCAGAGGCAGGCAGATCTCTGTGAGTTCAAGGCCAGCCAGGGCTATAGAGTGAGACCCTGTCTTTAAAAAATTTTATTGGGTTTCTGAAGTTGAAATAGTCTATTTTTTTTTGGCATGTTTGTTTATAGTCCTGAGTTTACTGAATAATGTTTAAGTTACCTGTTAAGTAACCAAGGAATTCCCTCTTTCTGTTTAGGGAATGGCCAAATAAATGTAACAAACACAGGAAAACTGATAGTGAAAGATTTTATGGAGTCATTATCTGGACTTTACACATGCACTCTTTCATATAAGACTATCAAAGCAGATACCCAAGAAGAAACTACAATAAAGAAGAGATATGACTTTATGATCTTTGGTAACAATATAATTATATACTTATAATATAATAATTGTAGAAGCAAATGAGTCATTTCTCCAGTCCCCAAAAAACATTCTTTTTTTTTTTTAAGATTTATTTATTATGTATACAATGTTCTGCCTGTATGTATGTCTCCACGCCAGGCCAGAAGAGGGCACCAGATCTCATTATAGATGGTTTTGAGCCACCATGTGGTAGCTGGGAATTGAACTCAGGTCCTCTGGAAGATCAGCCAGTGCTCTTAACCTCTGAGCCATCTCTCCAGCCCCCCAAAAACACTCTTACATTTTTAAGATTTATTATGTGTACGTGTATGTGTGTGAATTATGTGCATATGAGTCCTAGTATCAGCAGAGTCCAGAAAAGGATGACCTGGAGATGGAATTATAGGCAGGTATGAGCTACCTGATTGTGGGTGCTGGGCACCACAGCTCTTAACTATTAAGCTATCTCTTCAGCTCCTCCAGTGTTTCCTTGATACTATTAACTTACCTGTATTGCCATTTCACAGAAGCCGCTTCTCCTAAGTAGCTAGACATCAAATGACAGTGACATTTCTTCATTAAAATCATTAGTTATGCCGGGTGGTGGTAGTGCACGCCTTTAATCCTAGCACTTGGGAGGCAGAGACAGGCGGATCTCTTGTGAGTTCGAGGCCAGCCTGGTCTACAGAGCGAGATCCAGGACAGGCACCAAAACTACACAGAGAAACCCTGTCTCAAAAAAAATTATTAGTTGTATATATTTTGTAAACAAACTTATGAAGTATTTTATTAGATAAGTAAATTTTCTAAACTGATTTGCAAGATTAATAATGTTTAGTAGTACATGTTTTTGAAATTTTTTAATAGCAGAAATTAATGCAAGGCACAATTGTTTTTATTCTCACCTTTTTCTAAAGCCTATCGAGAACCTGATTATTCTTATCACATGGCTGTGCGTTTTACCACAAAATCTTGTGTAGGAAGATATAATGACCTGCTCTTTAGAGTGCTGAAGAAAATCTTGGATAATTTAATCTCTGATTTGTCGTGCCATGTCATAGAACCATCATATAAGTGCCATTCTGTTAAAATTCCAGACCGTGACTTCGTGTACGAGCTATTCATAGCCTTTCAAGGTGAAACAATTTTATGACATTAATTTTATAACTGTAGTCGAAAACCATGATAGATTATAAAAATCATTGCCGTATAAATATGAGAGGTCTCATAAATAACAGGTTTAAGGTGTTTGCTAAGCATTAATATATACTGTTGGTTGGTTGGGGTTTTAAAAGTCAGCTGACAAGCCAGCAGCGGTGGCGGTGCACGCCTTTAATCCCAGCACTGGGGAGGCAGAGCCAGGCGGATCTCTGTGAGTTCGAGGCCAGCCTGGTCTACAGAGCGAGATCCAGGACAGGCACCAGAACTACACAGAGAAACCCTGTCTTGAAAAAAAAAAAAAAAAACAACAACAAAAAGTCAGCAGACTAGTCGCTTACCTTCAAATATCATATTGTTTATAATTCAAAGTCAGTACCATTTTATTAACATAACTTTTAACTATGCAATTTTAGAATGATGTTTTATTGTTTTTTATTTTTGAGGACATAAAAGGAGTAACCAAACCCAATCTATTTCCATTTTCAAGTCCTGTAGTACTACCACTAGCCCCCAGATGGAGTAAAGTCCCAATGCACGGCACAGCTTATTCAAACTGCACGCCTCACTTGGCTATTTGATTAGATAGCCGGGTTAAATGTACGTGTGCCTGCACACCAGCCAGAGCATTTGGGGCGTTCCTAGAGTGCTCGACACTTTCACAAGCCGGTGTGCACCTGTCGTGTTTCCCTCTCCAGTGAATCCTTTTGCACCAGGCTGGAGAAGTGTGTGCAACGACTCTTCCGACTGTGAAGATGCCACTAATCGGAACATCCTCAAGGTGAGCTCGCATCGTGAGGGGAAGGTGCTTGAGTGACCTGGAAAGCTTTTGGTAAATGCTTTGTCTTATTAATAGGAGTTCAAGGTCATCTTCAGCTACACGGTGAGTTCAAGGCCAGCCTGGGCTACATGAAATCTATCTCAAAAGAAAAAAAATTCTTCAAGAACCCATCTCAGGTTGTCCTCTGACCTCCACATGCAAACCATGGTATGCATGCACCCACATATGTATACTTACATGCAAGCATACTCACGCGCACAAACACACACACATATGTGTGTGTGTGTGTGCATATATGTATATATCAATACATATGAAACAACAATACTGCTCTATTTTTTTAGAGATAATTTAAGTTTATTCCTTTTAAATTTTTTAAATTATGTTTGTGGCCAGGCAGTGGTGGTGCACACTTTAATCCCAGCCCTTGGGGGACAGAGGCAGGCAGATCTTTATGAGTTCAAGACGAGCCTTGTCCACAGAGGACAGCTTCCAGGACAGCTAGGGCTACACAAAAGAAACCCTGTCTCGAAAACCCTGCTGTTTGTGTGTTACACACATGCTGTAGCACACATGTGAGGATCAGAAGATAACTGCAGGATTGGCTCTTTCTTCCTCTGTGTGGGTTCCAGGAATCAGAGCAGGTCATCTGGTTTCTCCACAGCCATCTCTACAGACCCTCAGATGTTTTTATTGTGAAGAAATAGTTACAGCACAGAGAGAAAATTCCCTTGACAAACTGCTGGAGTCAGTTCTCTCCTTCCATTATATGAGTCTCAGGATGAACTCGGTCTCAGGCTGGATGGCGGCACCTTTACCCACTGAGCCACCTCACAGCCTGCTTCTGTCTTTTTTTTTTTTTTCAATTTTCTTTATTAAGAAATTTTCTACTCACTCCACATACTATCCACAGACCCCCTCTCCTCCCTCCTCCCACCGCCCAGCCCTCTTTCCCAAGCCACCCCACATCCCCACATCCCCCAAATCGAGGTCTCCTATGGGGAGTCAGCAGAGCCCAGCACACTGAGTCTAGGCAGGTCCAAGCCCCTTCCCACTGCACCAAGGCTGTGCAAGCTGCTTTGGTCTTTTAAACAGAGATTGTTGCTATGTCAGGTTTTGTTTTTGTTTTGTGTTGTTGTTGTTGTTGTTGTTGTTTTGTGATAGTGCCTGTGGTGGTTTGAAAGAAAATGGTCCCCAGTTGGATGGTGGTGGTGCACGCCTTTAATCCCAGCACTTGGGAGGCAGAGCCAGGTGGATCTCTGTGAGTTTGAAGCCAGCCTGGTCTACAGAGTGAGTTCCAGGACAGTCTCCAAAACTACACAAAGAAACCCTGTCTCGAAAAACCAAAAAAAAAAAAAAAAAAAAAAGTGAGAGAAAGAAAGAAAGAAAGAAAATGATCCCCAAAGGGAGTGGCACTATTAGGAAGTGTGGCCTTGTTGGAGTAGGTGTGATCTTGTTGGAGGAAGTCTGTCACTGTGGGGTGGGCTTTGAGGTCTCCTATGCTCAAGATACTGCCAGTGTCACAGTCTAGTTCCTGTTGCCTGCAAGATGTAGGACTCTCAGCTACTTCTCCAGCACCATATCGACCTGCACACTGCCATGCCCCACCATAATAATGATGGACTAAATCTCTAAAACTGTAAGTGAACCATCCCAATTAGATGTTCTCCTTTATAAGAGTTGCTGTGGTCACGGTGTCTCTTCACAGCAGTAACAACTCTAAGATAGTACCTCTGGAATATTAGATAGCTCCCCAGGCTCATATTATGTATTTTATTTATAGCAGAAAGGTGGATCCCTGGTCTTCATTTTCTAAATGGTTAAGCATCAGCCTGAAGGAAAAACCTCACAATGGAATTATCATAGGTTAAATTCGTGGTTAAATCCGTGGCACTTCCAAAACTACACTACAGGACATGTGGTGGTGTTGTTCTCCCCACCGCTGGCTCCAGAGGCCGAGGGAACACACAGGAAAACGTCTTCGAGCAGGGCCTGGTGGCGCACGCCTTTAATCCCAGCACTCGGGAGGCAGAGGCAGGCGGATCTCTGAGTTTGAGGCCAGTGAGGTCTGCAGAGTTGAGTTCCTGGACAGCCAGGGCTACACAGAGAAACATTGTCTTGAAAAACAACAGCAACAAAAAAGTATCTTCACTCTCCTGTCTTGTTCCCGAGTCCATGCCTGTAATGTGATGATGTATAAGAAGTACTCATTTAGGCTTAGTTATTATTGTAGTTTGTCCCAAAGCCAGATTGACATGATTAGTTTGTAACGCTGATTAAAGCCTTGATTTCTGTTTTACTTTGCTCTTTTTAAAATTTTATTTATGTATTTGAGTTTTTACCTGCATGTATGTCTGTGTGCCATATGAATGGCTAGTGCCTGAGGAGGCCAGAAAGGGGCATAGGAGCATCTGGAGCTGGAGTTACAGGCAGTTGTGAGCTGCCATGTGGGTGCTGGGAACTGAACTTAGATCCTGTGGAAGAGATTGCTCTTAACTGCTGAACCAACACCTTGGCTTTTTCTTTTTGTTTTTCTTTTTGTTTTTTGATGATCATAGAGAATTAGAGATCATGTTTAATCTATGTATGAAAAGGATGTTACAACAAATTCGTGCGTGTGTGTGCACGTGTGTGTGTGTGTGTGTGTGTGTGTGTGTGTGTGTGTGTGTGCAGGTCCATGGGGGTGTGTGGAGGCTACAGTACCACTTCAGGTGTCTATCTCAGGAGCACTATCTCCCCCTTTGAGACAGGGTCTCTTCCCGATTAGGCTAGACTCTCTGTCCAGCAAGCCCCAGGAATCTTCCTGTCTCCCCCACCCCTAACCCTGGGATGACAGACAAGGAAAGTGCTTGGCCAGCTGAGCTATCCCCAGCTATTTTCCTTAACCTCCTCACGTATAAATTAGCAATAACTAGTACAGTCAAAGCTAGACTAATTTTAGGTTTTAACGTAGATTTTTCAGGACTTCATCTAATGCATGAGCAAGAAATACTTCTGCTACATTTTATAGCCTGTGATTTGTGAGAAGGAGTTTGGTTATTGCATTAGTAATTGTAATTTTCTCTGGTATTTCTAAACCTTAGGCAAGAGATCGGATAGAAGAATTTTTTCGGAGCCAAGCATACATTTTGTACCATCACTTTAATAAAACTATACCAGCTATGCATTTTGTGGACCACAGTTTTCAAGTAGTACGAATAGATAACTGTCGACCAGGCTTTGGGAAAAATGAAGGTCTACACAGCAATTGTGCTAGCTGTTGCGGTAATTATAAAATATAAAAATACCTAAATGTGTGTGTATTCCAGAGAAAAGATGAATAGCTCACCCAGGATTATTGAACTGGATTTTTTTTTGGTTTGTTTTTGTTTTTGTTTTTGTTTTTCGAGACAGGGTTTCTCTGTGTAGTTTTGGTGCCTGTCCTGGATCTCGCTCTGTAGAACTCATGGAGATCCACCTGCCTCTGCCTCCCAAGTGCTGGGATTAAAGGCGTGCGCCACCACCGCCTGGCGTAGTGGATCTTTTCATTGATTCTTTCATAGAAAAGAGAAGTCAAAAGCTTTAAAGCCCAAATTTCTCTATATAATTATCCTAATATATGTTCTTTGTACCCTTCTCTCTTACATCACAGCACATTTCCATGGTGTTCTGACACAGGATAGATGCTATTCTGTGCAGAGCAGCAGAATGGTCCTGCCTGGGAAGCACAGAGCTAGGACACGAGGTAGAAACTGCAGGCAGGCACCTACAAATGAGGCACCGAGAAGGTCTTGCAAATACTGATAAAAGGGGAATACAGTCTTCTAACTCTTCCCTGTAGCGGGCCTTCTTAGACCGCCACTCTCAAATGACACAAAGATTTTTTTTTTTTTTTTTTTTGGTTTTTCGAGACAGGGTTTCTCCGTGTAGCTTTGTGCCTTTCCTGGAACTCACTTGGTAGCCCAGGCTGGCCTCGAACTCACAGAGATCCACCTGGCGCTGCCTCCCGAGTGCTGGGATTAAAGGCGTGCGCCACCACCGCCCAGCACAAAGATTTATTATTAGTTATGAATGCTCAGTCTTAGTTTAGGCTTGTCCCACTACCTCTTAAAACTTGTTTTAACCTGTTTTTCTTCATCTATGTTTTGCCTTGGGGCTTTTTACCTTTGTTTCATTCCGTACATACTACTCCATGTCTGCCTGGCTGGCGTCTGCCTGGCTGACTGGCCCCAGGCCTCTCCCTTTTTTTCTCCGTCATTCTCGTCTCTCATTCTCTCCTGAGCCTAGATTCCTCCTCCTACTTATTCTCTCTGCCCGCCAGCCCACCTGTCCCTCTCCCGCCTAACTATTGACCATTCAGCCTTTTATTAGACCAATCGGGTGCCTTAGGCAGGCAGAGCAACACATCTCTACATTGTTAAACAAATGTAACACACCTTTACATAGTTACAGGAACATTCTGCAGCATAAACAGATATAACACATCTTTGTACAGTTAAAGTCATAGTCCACAACACTCCCCTGTTTTTAAGATTATCACATTACAAAGTTTGAGGTAATCACAACTTTATTGGCTGAAATAGTGTGGGTGTCCTATGTAGGAAAGGTGTAATATTGAAGATGCTTTTGTATTGTTGATCTGCGGCATCTGTGAACTATGTTGACTGACAGGCGGCTTGTGTTTTCCCTTGCAGTGGTCTGTAGTCCTGGAACATTCAGTCCTGATGTCGATGTCACCTGTCAGATCTGTGTTTCTGTCCATTCATACGGAGCTAAATCTTGCCCATAAACTTCAAGACCAGAGATGAAAGCATGGTTACTTGCCTCTGAAGGTGGGGACAAAGATTTGTTCACATCTGAGAGCATCATAGATACGTCGATAAATAAGATCTGTAAGAGCAAAACTTTGGGAATGTGAGTTTTAGAAACAACAGAGAAGCGTTGACATGGCATTTCTGAGAAGGAGTTGAATTCAGTGTCCCCAGTGTGTGAGCAGAAGTGAAGTGTTAGTGGGTGCTTTAAATGAAATATGTTCTGCTGTCTACAAACTAAAACATGCTTTGTACCTGGTACTATAATAAGGTCAAAATGACTGGCAAAGTATAATACAATAAAAATTTCTATTTTCCATATATTAATTTGTTAAAATGACTTCTATCAAGACATACAGAATACCCTTTTTAATTTCGTTTTTAATGCCAGGCAATGGTGGCTCACGCCTTTAATCCCAGCACTCAGAAGGCGGAGGCAGGTGAATCTGAGTTTGAGGCCAGCCTGGTCTACAGAGCAAGTTCCAGGATGGCCAGGGCTACACAGAGAAACCCTGTTTTGAAAAGCAAAAAAAAAAAAAAAAATGTTTAGACTTACGTTATCGTATGTGCATGTTTGTTTTGCCAGCATGTATATCCGTGCACCAGATATGTGCTTGGTACCTTCCGAGACCCAAAGAAGGCATTGGATCCCCCAGAACTGGAGTTACAGAAGGTTGTAAATCCTCATGTGGGTGCTGGGAATCCAACCCAAGTCTTTAGGAAGAAAAGCCAGTGCTCTTAACCACTGAGCCGTCTCTCCAGCACCCATAGTACTTTTGAAATTAGAACTAAACAAGCTACTTTAGTTCCTTTGATTTTATTTTTAACAGTTCATAGAATCATGTTTAATATAGGCTTAGATTTACAGAAGATGAAACAAGTGATAGGTAGCTCCACACGTCCCTCCACGCACACTTGTCCTCTCCCATACCCCGTGACTATTCGCTGTAATCCATGGTTCACAGTAAAGTTTTATTCTTCCTCTTACAGGTTTGGGCGAAGGTGTAGTGATGTATTCAACATTTAGTTTCATATAAAATAGTTTCACCACACTAAAAATAAGCTATGCTTCACTCGCTCCTCTCTCTGCTCCCTCCCTCCATCCCGAGTCCCTGACTCCTCATCAGCATCTTCTTTTGTTGTTGCTGTTTTTTTTTTTTTTTTCTTCAAGACAGGGTTTCTCTGTGTAGCTTTGGAGCCTGTCCTGGATCTCTCTCTGTAGTCCAGGCTGGCCTAGAAATCACAGAGATCCGCCTGCCTCTGCCTCCCAAGTGCTGGGATTA
>CABHPQ010139457.1:0-19138 GCA_902168405.1 Peromyscus aztecus | reverse complement strand
CATGTCCTCTCAGCGTCCACCCTTGGCTGTGTGAGCTAGGTGACTCACCTGATTTCCCTGACTTTCCGTCTGGTCAGCTGTAGCAGGGGCAGTTAGTTCTTTTGAAAAATCTCCTGGGTCTCACAATGTTGGGTCCCATGACAAATGAAGCAAAACAGAATAAAACAAAACAAAATAAAGCAGTTGATTACCTGAAAGATTTGCCCCCAAATCTAACATTTTTAGATGATACATTTTTACAATAATAAGAGCCGGTTGGACATTGCTGAGCCATTGACTAGTTTCAAGCATTCCCACGAGCAGGAAATTTCTATGAAAGAAAAACAACAAACTCCATTCAGCCCTGGAATACCAAGACTTCATATCTGCCAGGAGGAGAAATGACTGTTTGCTCTTAGGAATACAGGGCAATTATTCAAGTCAAATAAGTTAAATGCGTTTGTTTTCCTAATATTTGAGATCTGCAGCTTGCTGTCTTAGTTTTGCTCAGAGGCTGTTTCATTTGGTTAATGTTTGGCAGAGGATTTTGTGTGTGTGTGTGTGTGTGTGTGTGTGTGTGTGTGTGTGTGTGTGAGAGAGAGAGAGAGAGAGAGAGAGAGAGAGAGAGAGAGAGAGAGAGAGAGGAGAGATGGGCTTTTAAAATTGCATCCACTTGTCTTCCACAGCCACAGGCTGTGTGTCGAAAGGAAATGACAGAAAGTGTCAGCTCTCCCATCTCTTACCTTGAGCTCCGCGGTTTCCCTCGGGGCCCCACACACTCTTCCAGCTATTAAATAGGATGGATATCTGACCAAAACTCAAGTGCATTTTACGGTGGGCAACCACAGACTCACCTAGAAGAGCCCTCAGAAGACCTCCCAGAAAAGTCCGACACTTTCTTGTTTTGTGTTTTAAATGCCTTCACAAACACGATGCATGGATCGCGGAGACTTCTTACGTTCTCTTCGACAATTCTGTTAAGACTTCTCGCAGTTTCATTCTGTTGCTGGGATCAAACACCCTGACCTCCAGCAACTGAGGGGAGGGGAAGGTTTATTTGGATTATGATTCCAAGTCCCATTCCAGGATTTTAGAGAAGCCAGTGTGAGAACTCAAGCAGCTAGTCCTGTCCCATCCAGTCAGCAGCAGACAGAAACAAAGGCAGAAGTGGGTCCTTGCTTACACTCAGCTGGCTTTCTCCATTCTTGCACAGCCCAGGCCCAGCCCATGAAATGGTGCTGCCAGTATTCGACCCTCCACCTCAATTAACAATCAAGACAATCCCCTCCAGACACGCCCACAAGCCAACCTGATCTAGACAGTCCCTCAGTTGAGAGTGTCTTCCCAGATGATCTTTCTTGGGTTGTATCAAGTTGGCAGTTAAAGCTAACCAACACAGGGGTATTATGGCTTGCATATGAAATATCTTACCTCCAGACTCATTGTATTTAACATACCACCTGATGGTGGTATTTGGGAAGTTTCTGGAAGCTTTCAGAAATGGGGCCCAGTTAGAGAAAGTAAGTCATTAAGGGCATGCTTTTGAAGGGTCTACCTGATCCCCAGGCTTCTTCACACTCCACATCATGAACTGAAAAGTTACCCTTCTGCCGCACATCCCCATGGACATGATGTTCTGCTGAATGCAAGAAGCCCAAGAGACCACGGACTGGACCCTTTGAAACCAAGCCCAGGGAAAACCTTCCTCACTGGAGCTGTTTATGTTGGGTGTATCGGTCGATAACTGGTGTAAAGAAAAACGGCACCTTTAAAGGATTGCCCTCCCACAGAATGACACATGGTAAGAGACGGAGTTACACGATCTTTTCTCAGGGTGGAGGATGTGAACAAATGTCTACTCACCCACATAGGGTATCAACTACAGACTAAACTAGTGATTCCACCCAAGTCCAACTTGGTCAACCAATGACTTTCCTGGGCTTGCTTGAAGAGCGTGGTTTGAAGGACCATTCACAAGAGCCTGGGAGACCCTCAGATATCTGATTCACTGCCAAGTCTCACTTCATCATGGCTGGCAACCCCAGGGAAACTGCATCATGGAGTCCTACTTTTAATTGACCTTCCATTTCCTGGATACCCTTGCTTCTCTTACTATCACTTGCAGCTGGGAGTGGAGATGGGCAAGAAAGAGTCATGGCTGCAATCCCCGGTGACGGTCTCCTCTCTCCTTCTAGACTAGGGAGGGTCAATAGCTCTGATCACCATAAACCTAACTCCCTCTGTGTTGTTCTACTCAACCAGCTGTTATAGCTCCTGGGTCAAGACAATCTGTACTTCAAAATGGTGGTCATGCTATGCTCAGAAGAAAAAACACCTGTACTATAACAACCATACTACAGATATACTGGAGGAGGAGATAGAGAGAAGGAAGGAGGCAGGGGAGCCAAGGAGAGGAGGGAAATTAGAAGGGCTGAGCTGGCAGAAAGAGCCAGAGATGACGAGACCTGTAGGATGGAAAAGGAGAGATGAGAAGATTCAATGAAAAAAAAAAAACCATCCTGTTCTGCAGCATGTGGGGCTTTATATGGCTCTCATGGGGACCCAGAGCTGACTTCTCTGAGCATTTCACAGCACAAGTCATGGGACTTTGACTAATGCCAGCAAGGCTCTTTAATTTCTTCCAAGGAACGGTGTATACAGGATTATTTTTTATTACGCAGATCAATCACTGGGAAGTGTTGGGTGATATTAGTCAGACAGTTAACCTGACACGAATATGGAAATTGTGACAGGAAACAAGTGAGCATCACCCTTGTAAACTCGGCAAGTAAATTACCTTTTTGTTAAACTCATTTATTGAAAAAATTATCGATTCTCAGGGTAATAATGTGACTCTGTGAATTGGATTTTACGTTATTTAGAGACTGGAGATTAAAATTATACCGAGACTTGTTTCTCTTGGACGAAGAGCTGTGAAATTTCATTCAGAATGTAGAATATTATAATTGCATAAATTAGGCAGGACTCCTGAGAGGCTTTTTTCCCCCTTTCTTTTCTTTTAAAAATTCAGGTGGTACATGGAGTCTTGGTGAGAGCTCTTTCTTTTCAATCTCAAATCAGCTTTATTTCTTCTCCCTTTCATACACTTCTCTCCTGTGCTACGTGTGTTTCTGAGGAAGAATTCACCATGTGTTGTGACATTCTGCCAAGAGAAGTGGCCTATTGTTCCCGGTTACACTTATTCTGTTTAGAGGCGTCCTGTGATGGCACAGCTGACAGAGGAGGCCAGTGCTGATTTCTTACTCGCTGTTAACTGTGAAAGATAAAATAGGGATCTGAAGAAAGAACCTTCAAATCCCTGAACAGAGGAGGTTTCTGACTTTTATTATAGATTTCCGGGGGGTGTCATGGAGTTACACACCAAATGATGTAGCCTGGCCTAGTCTGTGTGCCAAGGAATGTGGAGGCAGGCACTAGGAAGGACCACAGTCTTACCTCACAATTACAAGGAGGAGGGGCTGGACTTGCTTTTCTTGTTGAGACCAGACAGGGCTTGTCGATTCTTCCTAAGGAACAGACTGCAGGAGTGGTGTGGTCTCACTTCCAGGAGAGAGAGTGAAAGGGTTCTATGATCTAATACCCAGGAACCATTTATAATTCACCTCAGAATTAGCTGCTCAAGGATGGACGTGAAGACCATTTCTCAAGTAACTTCTGCCCCACCTTTGGTGAACACCCCCCAAAGTGAGGTGCTAGCCTTTGGCTACACTTTCAGATTCCGGTAACCACGTCAAAAGCTGGAGTAAAGAGGTAAGCCAACAGGAGATGAAGCAGAGCCCAGAAGAGATACAAAAGAAACAGAGAGGACTCTTAGAACAGACCCTGGCAGTCTATTCAAGGAAAGAAGTGCTCACTGAAGAGTGTCTGCGGGGGACTAGTGCTGCAGAGGGCACTGGGGATCTGAGGCATGAGAATGCAGTGTGAGATCACGCTAGGAGGGTGTGTAGGTTAGTTTTTGTCACCTTGCAACAAACCTAGACACATCTGGGATGAGGGACCGTCAATGAGAAAATGCCTCTATCTGATTGGATGGATGGTAGGCATGTCTGTGGGGGCATGTATCTGATTGATGATTGGTGTGAGAGGTCCCTGCCTACTATGGGTGGTGCCATCCCTGAGCAGTTGTTTCTGGGTTGTACAAAAAAAATCGAGCTGAGTGAGCTATGAGGGACAAGCCAGTAAGAAGTGTTTTTTCGTGGTCTCTGCTTTAGTTCCTACTTCCAGGTTCTTGCCCTGAGTTCCAGCCATGACTTCCCTTCACGATGGACTGTAAGCTGTAAGTTGATATAAACCTGTGGTGGAATAATCTTCTTGTACACTGTGAAGATGTATCTCTGCCAAGGAACCTTCGAATTGGTTTAATAAAGAGCTGAATGGCCAACAACTAGGCAGGAAGAGGTTGGGCAGGACTTCCAGGCAGGAGAAAGAGGAAGAGGAGCTGGATCTAGGTGCGAGAGAAATGCCAGAGGACATGGAGAGGAAACAGGAGGTACAAGATGAAAGAGAAGCAAAAAGCCACCAGGCAAGATGTAGAGCAAAACAAATGGGTTAATTTAAGTTATAAGACGTAATGGGACAAGCCTAAGCTAGAGGGTGAGCTTTCATAATTAATATAAGTCTCCATGTTTTTTTTTTTTTTTTTTTGTGAGCTGGCAGCCCAAAGAAAAATCCATTTACATCAACCCCTTCCTCCCCAAGTTGCTTTTGGTCATGATGTTTATCACAGCAACAGAAAGATAGCTAGGACAGGAAGTAAGCCAAGGCTTTTGATGACGGCATGGGCTACTCTACCATTCTCACTGAGGCTGAGCTTGGATTTCATTGGATTGAAGAGTTTTCAGGACTGTCATGATTCAGAGTCACCTAGCTCACCTCCATCTGGAGCTCAGATCCTGTCCATTGACCGTTGGTCTTTGCCTGAAGTTCTCCAAGAACTCAGTCTTCTGAGACAGACAGACGAGTTCTGACCATTTCTCACAGCTATATGTAATGGCCAAGCGTCTTTCTGAGTCTAGGGATGTAATTCAGTAACAGAGCGGTCATCTGGACTCACAAGGCCCTGGGTTCAATCCCAGGTGCTGGAGAAGAACAAAACTAAGTTTGTAGTAGAAAGGAAGCTGTCCAGAGAATAAAGAGGATGGTGGATTTCAGGGTAAGAGTAGGACACTGTGGTATGTGAGGAATGTGCTCAAAGTATGCTATAGACTTACATGAAAACGTCCTTTTGCAACTCAGCATCATGTACAATGAGACACACCAATGGAAAACCTTTAAAATATTTATTTGATTATTTATGTGTATATGGATGTATCCACGTGAGTCTGTGTCACATGAGTGCAGGTGCCCGTGGAGTCCAGAAGAGGGTGTCAGAGGCCCTGGAGTTGGAATTACAAGCAGTTGTGAGTTGCCCAATGTGGATGCTGAGAATTGAACTCAAGTCCTCTAAGAGCAGCCAGTGATCCTAACTGCTGAGACCTTTCTCCATCCTCTGAAACACTTTTTAAAAGAGCAAAAGAAAAGAAAGTAAAAAGGACAGAGCAGAACATAGGACGTGACTTTGGCCTAGGAAGAAGTCATGCCTGTTGTTCCTCTCTAGTCTGTAGGATGAGGGTGTGTGGTTCAAATAATTGTGCAACAGCCTTTTTATGGTCTTCCTAATATTGTTTGAGGTAGCGTTCTTCCCCAGGAACTCACTGGGTATAAAGAAAGAATGATTCTAATTTATAAACTAAAAACCACAAAATCAATAAAAATTTCAAGATCCCTGATTACGGCAGATGGACTTTTGGACTATCCAGGACTAAAAAGGCCTGTAGAGTCATCAGAGCTTCCTGAATCATTGATCAGCAGGATACACATCTTTGATTTCTTTTAGACACTTGCTCCTTGGTTAATGTTGCTTACAGGTCTATGAAATCTTCTACATCGGAGTTTCCCAAATCAAGTGTTGCACTATAAAAACCAATTAACACTGCAGCGCCAGGCCGTAGACATCCTGCTCCTGCTCTGTGTTATACAGGGTCAGAGGATACAGCCTTCTGGAAGATACTTTGTGCTGTAAAATGTAACTGAGTTCACTGTTGGCTAAGGCCCCTGACTCTCAAATGAGCTACAGCTAAATTCTATTTTAATCCACCTTTGTTCTCTTAATGGACGGATTGATGGTTTTATATGAGTCAGAGCAATGGAGGACCTTACATGAGTCCTTACTAAAATTCACCTTGTTAGATCAGCCAAATGTTTGACCTCATAAGACCTTCTGTAACTTCACATTCAACAAACCTGAGTTTTTCGTTGTCCTTGTTACTGCTGCTGTTGCTTCTTTTTATCTGCAAAGAGAAGAGGAAAGAGATTTACTGAGACAGGATCTAGTTGACGGCCAGTAGGAATGTCCTTTGGGGACTGTGCCTTCAACTGAACACAGACACGCTGTGGTGGTCTGACTACAAGTCCCCCGTCTCAGGCACTCAGATACTTCATCCTTAGTCAGTGATACTGTCTGGGGAACTTAGGAGGTGGGTGTGACCTTGTTGAAGGGAGTCAACTTTAGAGGCAGGCTTTGAGAGCGCACAGCCTCGAGCCATTTCCAGTTTGTTTTCTTCGCTTCCTGCTTGAAGCCCAGAGGTCATCATTCCCAGTCACGGTGGGTTCTTATTGCTCTGGAACACAAACCAGTTCAAACTTTTCTTCTGCGCATGGCTTTGGCCATGGTGTTTTATCACAGCAGTGGAAAATGAAGTAATAACCAGAAATTAATTATGGGAATACAGAGCTGGAAAGATCGTTCACGGGTTAAGAACACGGCCTGCTTAACCTGTGACAGCCGGAGTATCATCTCTCTAATTCTAATTCATGTAACAAAATAACCTGAAAAAGGCAAAATAAGGAATCACGGGTTTACTTTAGCTCACAGTTCCAGGGCATTTGTTTGGAAGCTATACCATCCAAGCTTGTCTGAGGACATCAGCCATCATGCTCACTTGATGACAGAATCACCAGACACAGTTTCCAGATAACTTTTCAATCCCCCTACCTCTTTACACTTAGAAAATCACTTAGTTTTTAATTCTGTGTGCATGTGGTAGGGTGTGTGCATGTGAGTGTGGAGGCCAAAAGAAAGCATTAGATCTCCTGAAGCTATAGTTACAGGTGGTTGTGAGCCACCTGCTAGTCAGACTGGGGCTGGGTTGGTGGTAGAGCACATTCAGAGACAAATTGGACATGGGGATATGGGACCCCACCATCAGGGTTAGAGATTCAGTTTTGGGGCACTAGCTCAGAGTAGAGTTGAGGCCATAGGATATTCCTTGGTGTTGAATTTTTCTGGAGCGAGGCTGGTATTGTGATCCAAGTCAAACTCAGTTTGTGTGTGATGGGAATATTTATCCAGGATATGCTTCTGGGACCAGAGGGCAAGGTGAAGCCATCTTCTTACCATCTTCAACACATCTTTTCTTATTTTTATCTACATGCAGGGACTGTAATCTATCACCTGTTTTTCCTAGCTTTTAGAAGAGTTGTGTGCATCAATAGTGCAAATTGATAGGGGTGTGTGTGTGTGTGTGTGTGTGTGTGTGTGTGTGTGTGTGTGAGAGAGAGAGAGAGAGAGAGAGAGAGAGAGAGAGAGAGAGTTGACAAGCACCTATTCTGCTATCTTGCTAACATCTACTGAGGACTCTTCTGCCTCTCAACCGTTCTTTCTCTATTAGTTCTATATCCATTTAGAAGAACAACTTTCAAAAAGAAGAGATCATAAAATAAGGCTGGAGATGGGAGCTATTATTTTATGCCACAGGAGATAGTTAAAGGGGACTATAACTAATTGAGATTCTTGGGAGTGGCACACATTAAAACTTACTGCTTCCTTGGGCACCCATGAGTCACTGTATCAGACGATTCCACTGAAGATACAGAATTACATCCCCTGGGGCTGGTGAAATGGCTTAGCAGGAACAATTGTTTGCTGCTAAGCCTGATGACCTGAGTTCAGTCCCCAGAACCCACAGGGTTGAAGGAGGTAAGTGACTTCCATAAGTTGGTGTCTGGTTTCCACATGTGCCCCCCGGCATTCTCCCTCCCAAATAAATGTAATAAAAAAAAATCTTAAAACAAATTTTCCTGAAAAGTAGCAAAGAATAGCAGCAGCCAAAAGAGAGAGGCCACAGAAATAGAAGCTACCCCAGACAGACTGGGAAATAAAATCAAGCCAAGGTATAAGCAAACTCAGCCATCTTAATGGCCAGCATTAAAATTTGAATGGAGAATTTGAAAATAATAATTAAAACCCCCAGAGTTTTAGAAGGCAGAAAAGAAAATTTAGAAATGAAAAATATAAAAACTAAAATTAAGAATTCAATGATGGGGGCTGGAGAGATTGCTCAGTGGGTAAGAGTATTTTCTATGCAGAAGACTTGAGCCTAAGAGCCTGCCTGTTAGCCCTATGCTGGGGAGGGGACAGGGACAGAGACAGGAAGATCATGGGGTTTGCTGGCCACCAGCCTAGCTCTAGGCTCAGTGAGAGACCCTGTCTCCAGGGAACAAGATGGAGAGTTCCAGAGCAGGACACTTGCTATCCTCCCCTGGCCCCCACACATGCTCACATGGGCACGTGTACATACTTCCATGCGTGAACTTATCACTCATACGTGTGTGTGGGGGGGGCACAAAACTAATTAATTAATTAGTTAAAAAGGAATTCAGTGGAGAGATTAAAAAAATGCATCAGACACAGCTGAAGAGAAAATTGGTAACCTGGAATGTGGGTTAGCCATAAGAAAACATACAAAATTGGGCAATGAAAACAATAGAGTGGGAATTATAAATAATAAGAGACATACCTGATACCCTGAGTGAATTCACCAATACGTGTCATTTGAATCCCAGAAGAGAACAGACAAAGCAACAGGAAAAAGTCCGCAAAGAGGGCAGATATTTGGGGAAAAAAAATGGCAGCTGAGAAATTTCCAGAATTAACTCCACATATTCACCAAAGCCACAAAGTCATGAAGAATAATAGTGCAGACAATTGAGTTCAAGATGGCCCAGAGGTAATGAAAACATGTGTAATCAGAGAGTTTCCCTGCAAAGACCGAGGGTTAGAATAATGACTGACTTCTCAGCATCAAAAGGCATTAAACAACCGTGTGACTGGTGAAGTTGCAGAACGTGAAGGATTGCTGATTTATAGAGACCCACTGATGGTGAAAACTGTCTTCAAAAGCCATGGCAATGTAGAGACATTTTCAGACAAATAAGAACAGATTTCACCATCAGTCTACCCATACTGAAGAAAATTCGGAGAGGTATTCTTCAGAAAGAAGGGTGCACTTAGTGTAGAAAATTTCATATTGAATGCTGCCTCGGAATCCATTTTTAATTACAAGTTTAACTTTCCATGCCCAAAGCAGGCTCAGCCACCCTTGACACAGCCTTGAGTCCCACGCTTCACCAGAATGGCTCCAGCTGGTGCTCTGAGAAAGTAAACCTACTGGTGTCTCTCGGGTCCAGCAGGCCAGGCTCCCTGCTTTCAGCCTCCTTCCTTTAACTGGACCAATGGACCACACAGACTAACTTAAAGTGACATGTGTCAGCCTCAGCATGATCTCCTGGAAGCAGTCTGGCTGCTTTCAACCCACCAATTATTTTCCTCTCCTCCCTTGCCTGAGAGGCTGGAGAGATGGTCTGTTAAGAGATCTTGCTTTTCTAAAGGATCTGAGTTTGGGTCTCAGCATCCACATCGGGCAGCTTAAAACCACTGGTAACTGCAGCTCCAGGGGATCTGGTGCTTTCTTCTGTTCTCTGTGAGCACACATGTGCACGCACACACGTACACACAAACACATACATTAATTTGGAAAAAAATTTCTTAAAATCTACCCCTGTGAAACTCTTTTGGAGAATACCATGTGTTCAGGAAAGGTATTGGTCCATGGAGTTTCTCTCTTTCTCTCTGTCGTCTGTCTCTCTCTCTTCTTCCTTCTTTTATTTCTCTCCTCCACCCCCTGACACCTGGGTTTGTGTGTAGCCTCTAGGAATGCCATGTATTCCCCAGTCCCCAGCATCTATAAGTACTAAAACTGAAATTCTCATAGGCCCCCTGCACTCTGACCCCTACAGTGAAATCTCTTTCTCCCAGGAGGTCTGCATAGGTACTGACCTAAGCCTCTGGTGAAGTCCTTGTGGCTGGCTTAGTTGTTAATTCTGCAAAGCTTAGGAAGGAGCAGAAGAAAACATTTCTTCAATTTACCTGTTTAAGCAGAAAATTGTTAATAGTTTAAATTAATACTTTAATAAAAACCCAGTTTCTTTTGGAGCCAGGTCTCTTAAATTGCAGAATGGTCTCAAACTCACTATATAGCCTAAGATGACCTTGAACTTATGATCCTCCTGCCTCTGTCTCCAGAGTGCTACCATGCCTGGTTTATGAGATGCTGGGGACTGACCTTGTGCATGGTGGGCAAGCACTCTTGAGACACGACCCCAGCTGTACTTCAGGACATTTGCAAAGGAGTTGGCCATAGAGTAGGTTCACCTTCTAGGAAGTAGGTGTCCAGGTTTACTTCTGGCAGTGATGGTGGATTCTCTCTGTGGAGCGGCTCCCCAGGACTATGCTCATTTGTGTCTGTCTTCAGGTGAGAGTTCCTAGCACTAGGTGTGCAGGGGCTTATGAGGTTGTCATTTTATATCATGGCAAAGGAAAAGGATCAGACAGGTGGAGATTCAGGGGAAAAAAAAAGTCACATGGATGGGGGCAGGCATACTGTCGGTCTCACTCTCTGATAGTTTCAGCCAGTGAGGCAGGAGAGTGCTGACAACTTAGGTTCAGTGTAAAGTGGAGCTTTCCAGCTGCAAGAGAAACTTTCAGATAGACTCAACTCTTCCCGATGTTATAGAGAAGCAGCAATAGAAGCCAGTTGTTACCTTTCAGGACCAAGCTTTAACCTGAAACGTGTCTGACTGGCATCATCCCAACTCCATGGTGCTTGTTATTTTCCTAAGCATTATCTCAATAAATGCTAGTACTTATCCCATGGAGGAAAATAATTTTTATTTTTATGAATAGTAAACTTGGTAAAATAGGAGTTGATAATGGGCTGGAGAGATGGCTCAGAGGTTAAGAGTACATGCTGCTCTTGAAGAGGACCAGAGTTCAGTTCCCATCACCCACAATGATTATGGCACTCACTGAGCCATGGAGTCCACTCCATGAGTCTGACGTCAGTTAGGTTATTTCACTGGGTATGTTATTGACTTGGAATTTTTTTTGCCTCGTATTTTATTCTGTTGCATCTCTTTACTGTGTTACAGTTATATTGAAATTAAAATAGTTTTTCTGAGAATAGATGACAAATATCTTACTGCTCAATATAAATAAAAAATTCTAACCTATTTCATTGTTGGCTGTGGTTTTTATTTTTTAAATTTGTTTTACATCTGTCTGTCTGTCTGTCTGTCTATCTATCTATCATCTGTCATCTGTCTATCATCTATCTATCTATGTGCTCAAGGCACTCATGTGGAGCTCAGAGGACAACTTGTAGAACTTGATTCTCATCTTCTACCGTGGAGGATTGAACTCAGGTCTTCAGGCTTGGTGATCTATGTCATTGGCCCATGTATTTTGTCTATTTTATTCCATCCACACTACAGTGAATCAAATCTTATCACTCAGTATCTTCCATTAACATTGGGGAAATTGAATAGTTAATTTTTTAATACAATATACCAGGTACGGAATGGACTTCTTTAATAAATAAGGTGTTATGTATAAATTTCCCCGGTGTTAGGGATCAAAGCCAGGACTTCAAACATGGTAGGCAAGTGTTCTACTACTGAGCTACAACCCCAGCCCTATGTAATCCAGAAAAACACACAAGTCCTTTCTCTTCTTGGCTTTAGGAAAAGTCCAATCTCCTCAGCAAACTTGAAACACCAGTGACATGCCCGTGTGGGTGGGGAAAATCTCACCAGGCCCCACCCCCGGTGAAGAGCTACAGGCAAGTAATGGCTGCCAAGAGAGGGAGAATCCATTCCTTCGGGATGAACTCCTTAATAGGTTATCCAACTCCAAGTGGTCAGCCCTAAACACATGTGCATTTGAGCAGCACTGAATGGGCACAGCAGGGTGTGTGTGTGTGTGTGTGTGTGTGTGTGTGTGTGTGTGTAAAATAAAACAATGTTTAAAGAAGAAGTCAATGGGAGGGTTTGGATGGGGAAGGAAAGGGGGTGGAAATGATGTAAATACACCATTCATGGATGGAATTCTAAAAAATTTTAGATTAAATATTTCCTCCAAATTAAAAAAAATTCTCATTTGTTCTCTGTTTTTATTACACGTATATAGAATGTTTCTCTATGTCAAGGTCTTCCTTACATATATTTAAATGCCACTGAAAGTTGTGTTTTTCTTATGAATGTGTGAAAAGGGAGGAAGTACGACACACAGTGGAGGATTTGCCTGTGCCCAGAGATAAGAAATGAGCATCCACCTACAGCACACTTCCATCAGAGCAGTGGACCGTGTCTAGACTCCCATGTGATTCCTAAATTACAAGTCTCTTGACTTGTAACTACAGAGAACAGATCAGGGCCAGGGTAACCTTGACTGTGTGCAGATTCGCAAATTCAACTTCTTAAACATGAAAAGGTCCTCTGTGTTATGAAAGTGACTGAACTGAAAGAGTGTGAGGCTGGCGGACTTTGCAGGTCTGCTGAAGTCTGTAGAAGCCCTTTGAAAGGATGCTTATAACACAAAAGGCTGAGCCACCTTTGACAGTCTCCAGACTATTGAGTTCAGGCTGACATCTCAGATAGCAAGAGCCAAAAGGCAGGTGTGTTTTGTGAGGGCTTGAGTGGAATTTTAAAAAAGAGAGAGACAATACAGGTTCAGAAGAGAAATGGCAAATGGGAAACTCCAGTGACCTCTAAGACACTTGGAGCAGTGCGTGGAATGCCATTAAGTCCCTGTGTGTGCTTGAAATAGAAAAAAAAAACAAAGCTAGATGATAGTAATACAAAAAGGAGTGCATTTCCACAACAAAGACTAGCTCGGCCACAGGAGAGGGCAACGGAGGACTTTAAGTGCATCTTAAAGTGTTTCATTCTGAGCTGGATGTGTGCTGACACAAAGATCACAGAGACACAGTCCAGCTTTCCTGGTGCGAAGATGACCGTTGTCATCTGCAGACCCACAATGTGCACCACTTCTCTTAAGGTGCATGATGATGGAAGTCCTCGTAAGAGTCGAAGGTGCACAGATAAAGGAGAGGTGTCAACAGGTTATGTTAAAGCAGATAGCCAGAAAATTGGAAACTATAAAAGGAACCTTCTGTCCCACCCATGTGCCTTAAGATAAGACAGGGAGGGGCTGGAGAGATGGCTCAGAGGTTAAGAGCACTGGCTGCTCTTCCAGAGGTCCTGAGTTCAATTCCCAGCAACCACATGGTGGCTCACAACCATCTGTAATGAGATCTGGCGCCCTCTTCTGGCCTGCAGGAATACAAGCAGACAGAACACTGTAAACATAATAAATAAATATATCTTTAAAAAAAAAAGAATTAAAAAAAAAGATAAAACAGGGAGAATGGGTGGATGGGGATTCTAGTATTTTCCGCTTGCTGTCGTGTGTCATTATGGTATCTCTGACAATTAACCTCTGTAATTGTAGTACATGGAGACAGCAACTGAAAAGCTAAGTACAGAGACGATAGCCCAAGATGACTGACTCAACGCAAGAGAAGAGGGAGATTTGAGGAGAGCGTTTAGAAGTTGGTGCTCGTAAGAGATGCATGCTGAGAAGAAAAGGTCATGATTCAGATGGGAACAAAGAGAGCACCTCAGACAGGAAGTAGAAGAGAGTGCATTATGGGGGCGGGCTGTGATGGGAGGGAGCTATTTAGCTGTCTAATACAGTACAACTGTACTACTGAATGTGACAGCAGGAAGCTTCCAGCAAAGTGGCACCTGATGCCTTCCTGATAGTCCTCTCCAGCTTGAGTGGCTCACGCAACCTCTCTCCTGTTTGCCATTGAGCTACTCTGAAGTATTTAACCGTTCCTTCTCCCTCCACCTGCAGCCTAGTCACTGACGGCAATCTTTTTGTGTAGTTTTGTTTGTTCATTCTTTTGAAACAGCTTTACTACATACTCAGGCTGGCTTCCAATTCATGGTGATCTTCTGCCTCAGTCTTTGCAGTACTGGGGTTACAAGTGTGCACCACCATGCTTGGCTTTTGCGTGAATCTTAGTAATATATTACACTTGTGCTAGGAAAGTGGCGGCCGACAGCTCTCTGAGGCTTGTTTGCAAGCCAGTCTATGTTGATCAGCAAGGCTCAGGTCCCAGTGAGAGACTCTGTCTCCAAAAACATGGTAGATAGATAGCATCAGTAGAAGAATGATGCCTGAGGTTGACTGCTGGCCTCTAAATACACACACACACACACACACACACACACACACACACACACACATACACACACACTACATTTTTATGATGTGACTTTTTAAAAAATGATTTATTTATTTACGTTATGTGTATGAGTGTTTACCTGCATAAATAGCTATATGCCATGTGTATGCAGTACCTGTGGATGTCAGAAGAGGGCACTGGATCACCTGGAATTGGATGGTTATGAGTTGCCATGTGAGTACTGGGAATTGAATCCAGATCCTATGGAAGAGCAGCAGTGCTCTTAACTGCTGAGCCATCTCTTCAACCTCAAATAAATACATCTTTAAAAAGGAAAAACTGCTACAGCACAGAGCTGCTCATCTCCATTGACTCCAAGTGCCACATGAGATTTCCTGCAGGTTGCTAGTGAAATCCAAACACTGCTCTAGTTGTCTCTCATGCAAACCTCCTAACAGTTGTTCCAGGAAGACATGACTTTGTGTGAAGATGAGCAACAGTAAGAATGAGTATTGGGACCTTATACAGTTATAAAATTGCTGAAGGGGCTGGAGAGTTGACTCCGTGAGGGAAGTCTTTTCTGTAAAAACACAAAGAACTGATTTCAAACCCTCGGCATCCAGCTGAAAATGGGGTGTGACAGTGCTTGTCTTTATACCCAGCACTTGGTAGATTAGAAAGGAAGCAGGTGGCTCCCTGGAGATCACTGGCCAACTAGCCTAACTACGCTGAAACAGCAAGTCTCAGCTTCAGCGAGAGACCCTGTCTTAAAAATAAAATGGAGAGCAATTGAGGAAGACAACCAAAGTGGACCTCTAGCCCCTGCGCATGTGTGTGCCTGTAGACACACACACACACACACACACACACACACACACACACACACACTAAATAAATGAATAAATAAATAAATAAATAAATAGTTAGAGAATGAGACACTGGTAGATGAAGAGCACACATGAATAAATTCCTCATGTTGCCAATGGAATTATGGACAAAAACACCAATAATATCTTCCCAAAACAAGAGCTCAAAGCAGAGATTAAAAACTCAAGAAAGAAGACGACCAAATGGTATTAAAATAAGAGCAGACTTAATACCAACAGATAAATGTAATTCCTGCCCTTCATCAAGGAAATTTCTCTTTGCAAAAAAAAAAAAAAATGGAGATCATTACAGAAAACTACAACCAATCAAAATGCAGAGTTCTGCAACCCAGTCCCAATGGATCCATCTACAAAATAACTCTGGCATCTAAGGCTCAGGGAGCATTGTGAGAGAGGGAAGAAGAAAGATTGTAAGAGCCAGACGATCCCTGAGTTTGATGTGAGGCTGTGTCTCCTAGCAGCATCAGAAGTTGTACCCATAAAGTCTCACCTTACATGACTGCCTAAACATGAGCTGACCAAGGACGAGAACAATGGATATGACAAAGTGGATGGGGACAAGACCACAAAGCCTCAGCCTTGTCTAAAGAACCACAGCAACTAAGGACTCCTGACAGTGGGAGAAAAAGTCTTCCCCAGGGAAGAAAGAGCACACCAAATAGTCATCCCTGAAAACACACATATGAGCAACATTATACAGACCGGGCAGGTTGTATTTAGTAATATAGATGTATATACATATCTGTATATATATGAAGCAACAATTAATAAAAAGGAGGCCATGAATTGGAAAGAGAGTAAGGAGTAGTGTATGAGAGGGTTTGCAGGGAGAAAAGGGAAGGGAGAAATGTTGTGGAATATTTGTACACTGTGTGAAGATACATTGCTGTGATTGGTGTAATAAAAGGCTGAACAGCCAATAGCTAGGGTGGAAGTATAGGTGGGATTTCCCGGGGTGAGAGAAAGGAAGAAGGAGGAGGAATCTAGATGTGTGAAGGAGATACTAGGAGACACGGAGAGGAAACAGAAGGTGCAAGATGAAAGAGAGGTAACACTGTGTGATAGAATGTGGATTAATGTAAATAGGTTAATTTAAGTTATAAGAGCTAGTTAAAAACAAGCCTAAGCTAAAGGCCAAGCTTTTATAATTAATAAGAAGTGTCCTTGTTGTTATTTGGGAGCTGGCTGGTGGGACAGAAAAAGACTCATTACAGAGAAATAATGCAATTATACTATAATCTCAAAAATAAAAATTAAGGACAGAGCCTGATGCTGGGGGAGAGAGTAAAGGAGAAAAAAGTGAAAATATCACAGGCATAAGGACCAGACTGGAAGCAGCAGAAAGAACAAAACTAAAAACACTGGTTTATATTAATTTACTGAAGTCCTAACCACCACCATTTCCTGTTTGGAAGTAAGGTTGTTGTGGAAGTAAATAATAAAGGTAGCATGAGGTCAGAGTAGTGTGAACCCCTCATGGCATGTCAAGTGTGCTTGAAACAAGAATGTCATACAGAGGCAAGTGTACTCACAGGAAGAGCTCAATATAAACAAAAAGACAGAGACTAAGGGGAGGTGTCTATTTGCCAAGGAATAGCAAAGATCACCAACAAACCATCAGAAGCTAGGAGAGAGATGAACAAATTCACCTACACAGTCTCCAGGAGGGCCAGCCCTGCTGACACCTTGACCTTGAACCTGTAGCTATGGGAACTCTCAGCCATCTATTTGGTTGTGGCAGTCCTAGGAAATGAGTATACACACTAAGGGACAAACAGAGCAGGATTTAGGAAAATGACCAAAATGAAGTGGAAATATATTTTCTATGCCACTACTTATGAAAAATCAATTTAAGAAAAGAGATAATTGGCGTGCTAGGAAACATTTCCATTTTAAGTTTCCAATTTGTTGCCATTAATTCTAAACATTCCCGCTCATTTTTCAAGATGATTTTATTTTTATTTTCAGTCATCTGCATATGTATTTTGGTCTGTGAAGGTGCCCTTGGAGGCCAGAAGAGAGCATCGGGTCTCCCGAAGCTGCAGTTACAGGTTGTAATCTGCTGGCCCAACATGGGTGCTGGGAGCTAAAGTCTTCCGCAACAGCAGCAAATGCTCTTAACTACTCGTTTTTAATCAATCATAAATGCTCGTCCAGTTTTATTGTTTCCTATTACTTTACAGAGTTCTGAAAATTTATCACAAATCTTCATAAAGTTAATCGGCATAAAAGCTGGGAGGGGATAAACTAATCCCTTGTAACCATTATAAATGGAAATCTACAAATCTGATGGAGAACAATAAGGGTGGCTAAGGTGGCTGGATAAAAAAAATTAATTTATCAAAATTAGTTGCATTCCTATATTCATTAATGACTGAATGAGGAACTTTGCAGTACAATCGTTTTAACCCTTTAAAGAATCCTGTGACCTAAAATGGATGGTCCTTAAGTTCCCCTAATTCTAGTTTTTGATTCAGGTTTTTGTTGTGGGATATTTTGATCTCACTCTGATACTCCCAAGACTGCCAATAAAGTTTTCTTTGAATCAGAGGGTGGAGCTATCTACTAGCTAACCGAAATTAGCCATAGAGGTTTTGGAGGACCAAGGACATACAGAGAGACACAGGAAGTAGTAGGGAGGAGTTTAGAAAGATTCTTTGGCCTTTTGGATTGAGGAAGGAGAGAGAGAGGAGGTCACTGGTCACTTCTCCATTACTTCTTTGATCATTCAGGTTCTTACCCCGGCATCTGACTCCTGAGTTTTTATTGAGAAAGAATAATTAGATAAATGCTTCAGTTTTCTGAGTATTTTCCTGTGTTACTAGTTTTCCAGCATCCAAAAATTTATATCCCATTCACTATTCCTGCCTCTGAGGGTGGAATGGACTCCATTCTCAACTAATCAAGCACTCAGGTTTAAGGATGATATGGAATAAATTAACGTAGGGATGTGCCCTCAATCCACCACCTTCTAGTTGGAAGTTTTCAAAAATGATTTCTAAAAAAAAAGGGAGGGGTGAGGATGGTTTCTCAAAGTATTTGCCTCTACACATCAACTTTCATTTGAAACAAAATGACTGTTTGAACAGCCACCATCTGCATAGCTCATGGCTTAGCTGAGTGGTTCTTCTGACTTGGTTTGCTCCCTTATAGCTGATGTGTAAATTTTCAGACCCTTCCAATTTTCCCTCCTCCTGATTGAAGAGGATGTTTAAAGATGTGGCGGTGTATTTTGACCATCAAGGCAGTCCTTTTGAGATAGTCTCACTGCTTAGAACTCTCTGCGTAGGGTAGGCAGGCCAGTCAGAGAATCCCACAAGTGCACACTGCTGTGCTTGGCTCCAGTGATCAAGCTCAGGTCTTCATCCTCACACAGCAAGATTTACTGACTGAGCCATTTCTTCAGCCCCTTCCCTGACTTTTCGAGTGCATCTACCTGTTAAGTGAGGTTGTTGTTGGGATCTTGTCCTCAGCCCATAAGGCTTTGGGTTGGGCTGGCTTTACCTTTCACTGAGAGAACCATTTGGTACGGGTGCCACACACAGCCTGTGTGGCTCTGTAATGGTGAGCCTGTTTTCCACATGCTTCAGTTTAATTTGCCACAGTGAGTTGAATGACATCGTACCACTTCACTATACTTCCATCAATATGAAGTCCATTTGCCCAGCTAACACCCAGATGTATCTGTTTAGATAATTGCAGGACATTTACAACTGAGTGCACCATAGACACTCAGTCACAACAGGATTCAAAAGAGGATTATCCTCTTTTCGAAGTGGAACTCTGCCCCGATACATTCTAATTTAGTCAATATTACCCATAGCAACTGAGTAAACTTGAGAT
>CABHPQ010139456.1:26724-41397 GCA_902168405.1 Peromyscus aztecus | reverse complement strand
CTGCTTTCCCAGGCTCTCAGGAAGAACAATTTTACAATGTCTCATTCTTCTTCAGTTATTAAAAATAAACCCTCCAAATACAGAAGCCAGAGAGTTACCAAAGAAAGGGAGTCTTCTAATCCTCTCTTGGTATGTGGAGGAAGCAAGTGCATTTTACTTCCCAGCTTTGTAACTTCACCAATAACCAGAACAAGACAAACTCGGACTGAACAAGGAGTATGTTGACAGTGTCTAAGCAAACTTCTCAGAGCTCAGCCAGATGGTATCAAACCACAGTGCACTGGTCCTGAGCTCAACAGTGCCTTTTATATTGGTCCTATTCTCTCATCACTCATATCAAATATGATCATTCTTGCCAATGTAACAAAAGAAGTATTTAGTTTAAATGTCTTTACAGAATATACTTTTAATAGGCTCTGTGTTGCCAAGAGAGGGTTCTATATAAAATAAATAAATAGAGTAGTCACCAATCCCCAGAATAAGAAACATGACAATATTTTCTGCTTGAAACTTAACCTAACATCTGATATTTGGACCATTCTTTAAATTTTTTGAATCAGTTTTGTTTTTTTCCATCTTGCATGATTCCCACAGCACATTTGAGGTATTGAAGGAAAAGATGACTCATGTTTCCATGCCACACAGAGAGTGCACAAAGCCTGGCCTGGAGTCAGGGCACTCATTGGTACCACTGATGCCAAGCCCATGTCATTACTGTTAACATTATTGTAATTTTCATATCAAACTGTATATAATGACTCCAATATTTCCAAGGAACACAGAAAGCAGATATCTCAAGGTGGTCAATGTTATTTTAGTGTATGTTGGTCTGTATGTGTGTGTGTGTGTATATATATATATATATATATATATATATATATATACACACACACAAAATATAAGCAAGCATATAGAAACTACCAGTTTGTACTAGGCTTCTTCACACATGAACTCACAATAGTTGTGATAGCATACACCAGATCTGTGCAAGACCAAGACAGACCAAGTCCCAGCATGGAGAGAAGTGAACATATAAACCTCCCCCTGACCATGAAGATATTGGCAACTGCCAAGTTCTGATAGGAGGAGAGACAGTTTTTATCCTGAGAGTACGGCCCTGGTATGTCAACCACTCTCCAGTGGAAGACCACACATACAGGAATATTTGGGCAGTACCAAAAATAAAACAAAAACAAAAAGAACAAAAAAATTATGGACATAAAGTTCAGTGGTTAAGGAGTTGGGGGAAATCTGGGAAAAAGATTGAAGTCTGAAAGAACTAATGAAAATTAATGTAAAAAATAATACCAGTATACATGAAATTGTGTAGAATAAGTAGAAAACACTCTAATAATGATAATAAGAAGAATAAGAATAGCTTCTAAGGAACTTAGTCTTTCCAGGAGACGACTGAGTCATGGACTACTTTCTAAAGTTTGATTCTAACAGGTTTACACATAAGATTGAGGAACCACAAATTCAGTCAATTTTCCTAAGACATCTCAGCGAATCATTGATGGAGCTGGGGTACAAATTGAGGTACTCTCACCTTGATCCATGTGTAGAAGTGCTGTGGATTTCGCTCTGTGTAAATAAAATGCTGATTGACCAGTAGCTAGGCAGGAAGTATAGGCAGGACAAGCAGAGAAGAGAATTCTGGGAACAAGAAGGCTGAATCAGAGAGACACTGCCATCCGCCGCCATGACAAGCAACATGTGAAGATGCCGGTAAGCCATGAGCCACATGGCAAGGTATAGATTTATAGAAATGGATTAATTTAAGATATAAGAATAGTTAGCAAGAAGCCTGCCATGGCCATACAGTTTGTAAGCAATATAAGTCTCTGTGTTTAGTTGGTTGGGTCTGAGTGGCTGTGGGACTGGCGGGTGACAGAGATTTGTTCTGACTGTGGGCCCGGCAGGAAAACTCTAGCTACATCCATGTGTCTGTCCTTCCTTACATTAACTTCACTAACTTCAGTATATAGGGGCATCTGTAAAAATGATGTTCCAATTATACAACAAATCCCGTTTATTCCCCCAGGTCCAGACAAGCTGCTGTGAGCAACCTTTTCTACAAGTAGCCTCAGAGTTGCTCTGAAAACACAGATCAGGAGCATAGTCATAGCATTGGGAACAGTGATTCAGAAACAGATGAGCTTCTTGAAAAAGCTAAGCCATGGCTGAGGATGGACTTACATTTATGGATGGACAAGGAAAATGGTAAATAATAATTGACTGCTCCGGAGTGAATTGGGTCCTTCCAAGATTTATGTTGAAAACCTAAACCCACTGGGACTACAGTATACATACCGTCTTCAAGGAAGTAACTAAGGTTAAACAGACAGGATCATAAGTGTGATCCAATAAGATGGGCACCATTAACAAGAAGAGGGTCAGACACCAAGGAAGCAGGAGTGCAAAGGACAGGCCCAGTGAGAACACAGTAACCTCCCAGCCAAGCAGAGAAATCTCACGAGAAATCCTCCTTGCTACTATGCTGATCATCAAGCTCCAAAACATGGGCTCAGAGCTGTGGAAGGCCTGAGCAGAATCTGCTAAGCACAGGAGATGATGGCAGGACATGAACCAAGAAGTTTACTGAGAACAGTAACCTCTGTTGTTCAAACCACTTAGTCTCTGGCTTTGTTACAGGTCCCATAAATGACCAGACATTGACAAACATGATGTATAATTGCACTTTAAAATAGTTAAAGGGCTAGTGAGATAGCTCACCCAGGGAAGATGCTTTCTGTCAGGCGTTAAGACCTTGTGAATGATTAGATCCCCAGAACCTACATGGCAGAAGGAGTGAACCAACTCTCCCACTTGTCTCCTGACATCTACAAACAATGTGTCATGGTGCCTGAGAACCTGCATGTATACACACATGAAATAAATGAACAAACATTAAATATATGTATGTATGAACGTATGTATGTGCTATGTATGTATGAATTGTGTATATATGCATGGTGCATGTATGGTGTATGTATTATGATGTATGCATGCTTGCATGTATGTATGTATATGTTTTAGGGAGAGGGGTATAGAAAGAATGTTCAAAGACAGATATAAAGTGGATAAGAAATTCACGAGCAGGTGAGAATACGCTTTCAGTCTCTCCAGGATCTACTCACACCGCAGAAGCTGTTCATCAAGCTCATCGCGTGCTGGGTGATGGGCATCTGCAACAAAAGCTACTTTGTTAATTGAAGCAACATTTTGGGTCAAAAATACAGTTCCTACAGACAGAGGAAAAATTGGTTTGATTTGCAAAACAAACTGCATACCTTTTTAATTTTAAGATCCTAGCTCATCTCATGAATCTTTGATGTTCAGTAATGTACTGCATATTAGAGATTTACATTTTGTTGTGCTCTGACAGCGCTTGGATGTGCTCAATCCCCATTACCCTTAATGAAGTTGGAGTTCAAACTGGTTTGTAAAAAGTTCACAATGTGAATTAGGTTTAGATTCCATGGAAAGATGAGATTCATCTCACTGAACCTCCACCATCAATCAGAAGATAAAGCAATATTTTAACAGCATGACCATTTCTTACTGCATGAAAAAAATCTTTCTTAGATGTCAACTCCAATTTTAGAAATTACAACTTGTTCAACTTCTAAAAATTTGAAGATAGGTGCTATAATTTGCAGTTGATTTACTAGCTGCAGATCCCATGTGAACTAAGGTTTTAAACCCAGTGATTTTTCCTCATCTTAATTCCAGCTTGTCAATTTTGTTGTCCATTCTAACAAGAAACATACTCAGTGATGCATAGTAATATCAGCTTGGTGGATTTGAATAGACTTCACATCTGAGGGGAAAAACTGTTCTTAGAATGTTTCATTTCCATAGACCTGTTAACTTGTGTGTTTCCTCTTCAGCATAGGAATAAATGATAGGTACTTTCAAATTTTCTTGAAATGGATATAATTGCAATAAATAATTATATCATCCTCAAGATTATCTTCATCATAAAGTGTTTGGTGCATACATCTTCACAGGGATGAACTACTGCATGGCTTCCTTGTGTCTTAGGTAAACACCTTGGCATTTGGCTAGATAAATGGATGTGAAAAGGTTCTTTAAAAGTGCACAATTCAAAGGAAATGAGCTTTTACAGGGAAGATTGTCTATTTGCAGTTACTTTAAAAGCATAATTAAAGGCTCACTGACAATTGTTCAATGTGCTGTGGCATGTGGATAGATAGGTGGGTTATGAGAGAGATGGCCAGGAAAATGCATGAATGTTTAACATCCATGCATATACATCAATGTTTCAAAAAGATCTCATATGACAACACAACTTCTTAAATGACTCACTTTAAGTGAGCATAGCCTACTTTAGCACAGTGGTGGCCAGTATGAGAAGACTGACCCACTTTACCTGAGCTGATCAGTACTGATAGTCATATACTAACAATTACGTGGTCATTTTTGTAAACAGCGCATCTCCAAATTCCTGTTTGGAATTGTCATTTAAAAATGTTTATTACAATTATTTGCTTGGGTCAGGAGGAAAAGGGAGAAGGAGAGGGGACGGAAAGGGAGGGGAGAAATTATGGATACATTCACACAGGCCATGACACAAATATAAATCTGGGTCACATGACAATATATGGTATATAGCTCTATTATGTACTATATGGTCCCAGAGACTGAACTCAGGTCTGCAGGCTTCACAGCAAGTCCCTATACCTACTGGGACATTTTGCTGTTCCCATTTGGAATTACTCTTGAGGGATTCACTAACTGAAAGCATATATAGGCATCTAAATAATTATTTCAAGTGTGAAACAACAAATGTCTGTTGTCAGAATTATATTATTTAATAATTAAAGTTAAAGATATATTATTTTGAAATAATTATTTTGCTTAGAGAAACCACTGTATTTCCTAATAGAGAAAGATGAATATTTTAACCAACAATTAAATAATTAACCTAAATAATCCCCTTGTTTCATGTATTGTTGAAGGACATAAAATATCTTTTTTTATTATTATTTATTTATTATGTACACAGTGTTCCGTCTGCAGATATCCCTGCAGGCCAGAAGAGGGCACCAGATCTCATTACAGACAGTTGTGAGCCACCATGTGGTTGCTGGGAATTGAACTCAGGACCTTTGGAAGAACAAGCAGTGCTCTTAACCTCTGAGCCATCTCTCCAGCCCAAAATATCTTTTTTTTGTTGAGGAGAAATATTAACTAAAGAATTTTATGTGGTGCTGGACATACAACCCATCCAATGATGTCCCTAACAAAACATGCCTGCCTGTGTCCCTTCTCCCAGTACACGTAGCGTGCACCCTCTGCCCTTTCTGGTACCTTTTGCTCACTCTGTTGAGAAGCCTTTCCCAGAACTCACCAAAGTAACATCCTGGAGCCAAGGACAATGATGTCCAATTAATATTAACGGTTTCTGTGCCTATATTTGACCCCACTGTAGTGACCTTGAAACTCCAGTAGAACAGGCCTTTGATACTTCTGGAATTCATGTGGGAATACATGTCCCAGAACAATCCAGTCATGTCAGAATTGAATGTATGTCTTTCCACATGTACCTCACCAGTTTTGACCAACTATTCTTTCTCTAGATGGGATTTCAAAACCTAGAAGATAAGTTCCAGCACCTTTCTCTTTATTTGTTGTTCCATTCAAAATAGATTTCTATTAAATTTTCATGACCATATGTAATTTTTGGTAGTAACATGATTTATTTATTTCATAATCCATATTCCATGACAATTAAAACTGAGTCTCATGTCACAGATATAATTTTAAGATTCTTCTTTTATTTCATGGAAAATATAGAGTTTTAAAAATACACTTTGTAAAATACCATAAACATTGAAAGCTGATTCTCAAGTTATGGATTTTTTCCTTATTAGATATACCAAAAAGTGGATTGTATTAATTAAATTGGCTTCAAGCTTTCTGAGGTCTCTAATAACTTTTGTAATTATCACTTGATGTTTTTCCTTGCACTTGCAAAATTGAAATCTCGTTCCTGATGGTTGCTGCTTGAACCTGGTCTCAGTTTTACCCCAAGAGTCATAGGACTCTCATTCCAAGATCTGTCAACATTAGCTATTAGTGCCTTACTCAAATGTGTTTTTCTGTTTTAACACTTCAATTTCCTGTGCTTTGATTTTATTGTACTATATGGTGGGAGTCTGGGATGTGATAAAAAAGAAAGAACTTTACTGTAAGTAATCAAATATACAGGCTCAGACATCAACAGCTAAATATTGAGTTGGGAACACTAAATCACAGGTATTTTTATTAAGTCCTATGCCACTGTGAAGTTAAAAACAAACTAATGCTTAGTGTAAATGCTGGCACTGGTGTTCATGGACTCTATCAGGAAGAAAAAAAATAGGTATCATATATTATACACATACATCCACACTGCAGTATGACTGTTTTTGTTCAGATATTTGCAATCTTCAGGAAATACTGAATAAAAGAAAATTATTTAATAGCATAGTTAACAGCGTATAAAAAATTAACATATCTCCTCCAGAGGCAGGAAGACCTCTGTGAAATCATGGCCAGCCTGCTCTATATAGTGAAGTACAGGACAGTCAGGGCAACATAGTGAAACCCTTTTTAAAATAAATTAAAAAAACTAAAAACATATCTCAAAACACAAGATCATATTCATTTTTACCTTAACATTTGATGTAAAAACCATGGTATCTCCATAAATAAAGTGTCCTTTCTAATCTCTCAAATTTACCCTCCCTGTGTTTTCTAACAAGTAACTGTAAATAACAATTCTTTTAAATGTTGTTAATATAATGTGAGATTAAGGGATGTTTCTTTTGTTAAGCAGTTGGGAAGAGCATCCAGAGCTTGAAGATATAACATTATACAGATGTCCACATTTTCATCAACAACTTGAGAAATGGCCCCAGATGGAAAAGCTATGGCAGCTTTGACTTCATTGTTCTTTTAGGATAAAAGTACAAAAATCTAGAATTGTAGTTATTGAAGCGAGATAAAAACATATGCACTTCATATATTTGAATACCACATTAAATTCAGCTAAAGAAAAAATTATATAAATTTAAAATATAGATCTAAAGAAATTATCCAGGCATCATCAAGAAGAAACCAATGAAAACATTACAGAGAAGCCTAAAGACATGGAGGAAAGGGGTATTAAATCCAGGAGCATAAGGACAAAAGGTGAGAGAGGGTAGAGGAGAGGCAACCAAGTAATGATCTTTTCCATTGATTCCTTAGCAGATCATTAACTCCTAAGTTCAAGACATGCAACATATCCCAAATGCATAGGTAGATATAAACATACCCATATCCAATGCTGTCATACCAGAAGACACCAAACACATGTTTCAAGAAAACAAAAGGGAAAAACTAACTCAACTATTTAGTCTTTAACTCCATCAAAGACCCAGAAGGATGCAATGGAGTTTTACTATGATAAAGTTAAAACCTTTCATTTTTATTTAGACAAACAGGGGGAAATGTTGTGGAATATTATTTGAAGATGTTACATTTGTTTATGCTGTGGAATATTTATTTAATGATGCAAAGATGTGTTGCATTCTTTTGATTAAAAAAGAAAGAAAGAAAACAAAAGGGGTAAGATACAATCAATGAAGATGCTGAGAAACATTCACATTCATAAAATGTGGCAGAATAACCCAAAAGCCTGACAGAGCAAAGCAATACTTTACAATTCTAAGAATCAGCTCATTACTTACACCAAGCAAATATCGCATAAAGACTGCTTAGGTCCAGATGATTTAACATAAAGTGATTTTGTTGGGGAAAAAAAGAAACTACAAAAAGTGACCTTTAAGAAGAATATCCTAAAACTGTATTTATCTTTTGCATTTGTCTTATTTCAGTTAAAATAATAAAAGACTCCTCATCCTACCATCCACATCAGTAACTGACTCATGGCAAAAGAAAATATAGCACATGCAAACACCAAGGTTTTATTTAGCCAAGAATAAAAACAAAACCAAAAGATGTGCTAGAAAATGAACTGAAAACCAGTCATTTCACATAAGATGTCTTTGTTAGGAGTTTGAATTTCTTCCAAAGGGTCTTGATACTGAGAGTGGGCTCATGGTGGAGTTGAGAGGTTTTGTGGCCCTTTAGTAGAAGGGGGCAGGGGCATGGCCATGGTGGGAACTGTGGGCCCTGTAACATTCCCTTCTACTGTGTTTCTGGTCCTGAGGTGAGTCCATCTGCTATGCTATGCTCATTTTTGATGGTAATGTCTCTAACCATGGCCAGAACCTCATCATGGATGAATCTCTAGAGCTATAAGCTGGGGAAATCTTTCTTTTTATGAATTAATTGTCTTAGGTATTTCATTATACTAATATAAAGCTTGCTATATAAGATAAAGCTAGGATTTTGACTTTCACTATTTGAGACTTGTATGGTTAAATAATCACCAATTTTATTAATTATTACATATGTTATTTGCTCTCCTAAGATACTTTTATTTTTTTAATTTTATAATTTCAAATTATTCAGGGCTTTGTGGATAGTAGGCTAAGCTACATTTTGAACTCCTTATAATTTTTATTACTTCTTTTATTTTTTTTAAGATTATAATATAGCAGGGCGGCAGTGGCAGTGGTGCACACCTTTAATCCCAGCACTCAGTAGGCAGAGGCAGGTGGATCTCTGTGAGTTCGAGGCAAGCCTGGGCTACAGAGTGAGTTCCAGGAAAGGCACAAAGCTACACAGAGAAACCCTGTCTTGAAACCCCCCCCCAAAAAATAAGATTATAATATAATTACATCTTTCTATCCTTCCCTTTCCTCCCTCCAAATCCTCCATAAATTCCTCCTAACTCTCTTTCAAATTCATGTCCCCCATTTTTCATCAGTAACTCTCCAATAATCAAGTGTTATTTACATGTATAATATGTACATATACACACATATATACTTCTAAATGTAACTTGTACAGTCTAGATAATGTTAATTTGTATGTATATGTTTTTAGAGTTGATAATTTGTTATTGGATAGTCAGTTAGTGTGTTCTTCCATGATGAAAACTATTTCTCTCACTCCCAGCCTTCCTCAGCTGTCTATAGTTTCTTGTGCAAGGTTGAGGCCTTGTGAGCTTTCCTTCATCCACTTTGGCAAGTCTACTGGCGTCCTCCTTGTTCAGTTCCCATTTCAGCAGTCATGCTGGTGAGACTGAGTGTAGACTCTGACATTACTAGGACATATAACCTCCCAACAGACTCCCTGACCCACTTGCTCTTACAGTCTTTGTATCCCCTTTGTGAAATGTTCCCTGAGACTTAGGTGTGGGTGCATTGATTTATGCATCCAGTGGGACTGGGCTCCAAAGCTCTGCAGTTTGATTGGTTGTGGTTTTATGTAATGATCGCCAGCTGTTGCAAACAGAAGTTTTCCTGAAATCTGAACATTTGGTACTAGCTTCTTATATACTATGCGATTTACAAGAGATTAATATCCTCATATTGTAAAATTCAACAAATAAGATTTCTCCATTTTGGGGCTTACAATATTTTATTCTAAATTTAACTATTTATAATTTCCATGCAGGTCTTTCTGTTTCCGGAAGAAAATAATCTGATAAAAGCAACTCAAGGGAGAAACATCTAATTCAGACAAGTTGGTCAGGTGAAGTAGACTGTGTTCATTTAAATTCTACTGGACACATCTCCCATACTCCTGCAACTAAGGCTCTGGGAGCATTGCAGAAGAGAGGGAAAATATTGTAGGAGCCAGAGGATCAGGTCATTTGGTATGTCTCCTAGTAATGTCAAATGCTACACCCATAAAGCCTCACCAACATGAACTTGAGCTGAACAAAGATAATAACAGACATGCCAAAGTGGATGTGGGAAAGCCCATGAAGATCTCAACCCAATACAAAGAACAACAGGAATTAGGGAATGTTGAGAGCAAACAAAATAGTTCCCCCACAGAAGAGACCACTAATTGGCTATCTAATACCAAATGCTCAGCCCTGAAAACATATATATGAGTAACATTAAACAGATTGAGCAGATCATATTTATAAATATATGTGATAGACCTACATACATGCATACAAAAATGATTAATTAAAAAAGAGACCATATGAGAGGGTTTGGAGGAAAGAATCAGAAGGGAGAAATGATACAATTATAATATAATTTCAAAACAAAAGCTTAAAAGAATAGTCTGCTAAGCATCATACAAACAAATCATGAAGAATATTCACTGGAACTAAAAAAATGGAACAGTCTAGCTTTTCTCTGTTTCAAAACAATAAAAACTGTGAGCTTCAGGCATGATTTCTGAAATTACTTTAGCAATGTCAAGCTGTGAACCTTGTATAGATCATCTGCATATCCTAATTTTCATCCAGATTTTTATGATGCTGACCATCTGGAGGGATGAACATGAGTGGGGACCACCCAAGTCCTTTGCACAGAGGCTAAAGGCATGCCTAGTACTTGTTAACATCTATCTCTGTTGAGCCTAAGGAAGTGTCCTCATCAATATGATGGAAGACGGAAGCACGATGGTGTCTTCTGTGCAGCATCCCTCCTCTCCATATTAAATCGCGTCAGCTGCATGAACAAAAGTAACAGCTCCTAATTACCGACACAGAGATCAAGAGACCAAGATGGGGTCAAGGTGCTAGTTTTTGGATGACATTATGAGGGTTTTCCTGATACTGACTTTGTGAATCTTAATTTTAATGAACTCTCATTTTTATTATTATTCATTCATTATTATTCATTAATTCATTATTATTATCACTTGTAAGTGTGATAGTAATAAAGATTTAAAGTGACTTATTTTAAGCACAAACAGAGAATATGATAGACAAATTTAGTATCCAGAAGTGGATATGAATCTTACATCAACTGTGCCAAGTGTTCACACTTGCTTAATGTTAAATTATATGCCTTAAGTATATGACATTAGTTTTGTTTAAGTGGTTACATAATTTAAGCAAGACTAATCTGTAGAAACAAAAATGTCTACAAAATATATGAGTAGCTGAAGTAATCAACCATTCATAAACATCTAAGTAGATTTTGGGTGAAACAGTCATAAGCAGCAGTACCAATTATCTAGGTATAATTTCCACACTCTCTTCCAGGTTAACACAAGTAAGTCCAAAATTTTATGGACTCAGTCCAAAGTACAAAGACTATTTTTCACATCTCTCTATGAGAGAGAAATCCTGTAAATTTCCAGAATACAGAAGTGTAAATGGTAGCTTCTCTCCTGTCCGCCAGTTCCCGAACATCCAGCAGCCACTTCAGGAATAACTGACTCCAGCATACAGAAGGGTCCTCTCATAGCACAGAAATCACATGGCAAGAAGGCAAGGCCCTTTCTTGTTATGGATACAAAGTGATTGGCTTGGTGAACCACAGGCACTGGTCCGCCATAGGTGCATTGCAAATACTAAACCACATTGGAGAAAAGTGTAGAAAGTGTAAACTTCTAAACAGGTGAAGACAAAAAGAGAAAGAAGGGCCCCTCACCCAAACAGCACCACTGAGGTTCTAGCCTTCTGACCAGATGTCAACCCATAGCCTTCTTTACTGATTCCTCTTCCTTGTTGTGGGAACTGCCTAAGCCAGTGTAACCCATGGAACACCTGCTGCTCCGGTGGTTTCGGGTCTCTCATAGGGTGACTTAACACTCTTTGCAAGGGGCCCTGACCTGCATTATCACAGCACTGTTCATGATGAATAATTTGACAGAAGTCTGTCCAGTGGGAACATCCCTATAAGTTTTATTTACTTACTCTCACTAGAGAGCTGTGCACTGTCCAAGTGATCTAAATCACTCTACCTTAGTGTACCAAAACTGAGTCCAGTGACAAGGTCTCTGTTTACTCAAGCCGTATAATCCCAGTGAACACGGAAGCTGATGAAGTCACTTCATAATTTGGGCTGCTCTGTGATCTGAGAAGAAACATTCTTCCACATCTGATGGAATCTTGGACGACTGTTCATTTCCCTTCACCAAGGCCAGACACAGATTCCACACACTCACATCTTTTCCCTCACAATCATTAGAAGAACAGTTAATCAGCCCTCACCAGCAGTGATCCTCCAGAAAACAGGCTGCCTTCAAGGAAAGAGATTCTCCTATGTTGCTCCCTCCCACTGTCATCCATCCCATGCCCCACACTGTCTTCTAGCTTTATTTATTCATCCCTATTAGAGAAAGTCTTTTGTCTACTTACATGTTGAGATACTGGAAGGTGTAACAGCCTGTGTGCATTTTGGAAAAGTCCCTAGACCTTTAGGGCATGGCTCACATGCCCCATGTTGAAATGATCATTTGATCATCTGAACTCAGGTTTGCCTTTCCTCTGCTATCTGTCACAGAAACTGCCTTCCCCCTTTCATGCCTCTGTTTCCTAGAACCTCAGTTGTGAAATTCGAAATTTAGTCTATATTTCTTATCATCTCTCACAACTAGAAGTATCAATATGCAACAGATTGGATATTTATGTTCTCATCAACTCTTACAATGAAAATTTAATTCCCAAGCTGAAAATATAAGGTGGAAAAAGAAAGTTTTAGGAGGTCATAAGGTTATGAGAATATGGGTCTCATTATATGACAGGGCCCTTCTAGAAGACACCAGAAACTAGACAGTCCCTTCCATCAAAGGAGGAGAGACATAGTAAAATAGAAAACAGGCTCTCACCAGATAAGAAATCTGTTAGCATCTTGAACTTGGAACTTTTTGGTGTCTAAAACTGTGAAAACAAACCTCTTTGTAAGCTACATAGTTTGTGCAATTTTGTCCTAGCACATCCAATACACAGAGGAAGAAAGATGACCTGTTTTTCCCTCTCATACACAATGCTTAGGTGTGATTGACAGCGGCAGCTATTCCAGTTTTCCATGTGGTCAGCTGACCATGACATTCTCCATGGATGTAAGCAAAATAATTATAATAATAGCATACATATCCCATCATTCATATGTGTACATATAACATGAACATATATTCATATTTACAGGACATACATGTAAATGGATGACAGACAATTGATAGATAATAAACAAGTGATAGATGTTATGCAGGTTGATAGATGGATAGATGATAGATAGGTAGATAGATTGAATATAGCTTGAGAGGTAATAGATGATACACATGATGCTTGAATGATAGAAAATGACAGATGATCGATAGATAGATAGATAGATAGATAGATAGATAGATAGATGATAAAAGATAAATAGATGATAGATAGATAAGTAGATATACAGATGATTGATAGACATATAGATAGATAGTTGATATACAGACAGATAGATAGCAATAGATAAACAGACTGTATTTATCCCTTTTCTTTTGAAATCAAGACTAACATATAATACAACAAATCCTGATTTAGGAGAGGTAGGCAAAGTTGGTATTCAAGATCCAGACACTATGAATCAAAGGAAATGTACACTTTTCTCATATCTTTTTCTTTTCTTTGTTCACAGCCCCAGAGTGTGATGTCTGCATTTGCAGCAGCCTCACTGGACACTAAGATACATCCCCTGTGGTGGACAGCGCGGCAGGCTGGAAAGGATGGCGTGAGACGCCAGGGAGCAGAACTAGTGCTATGGCACGCATCATTTCCGGTCTTCTTTCTCCACATAAAACCACAACTAAAGTGTTATGAAGAAAAAATATATCAAAGCTCCTATCACCTCAGGGTAAATCTCACTCACTCATACTGAAAAAAATTTTAAAACTATTCTTTCTCAAGCTGAGTATAAAGCAAATAAATGGAAGTTGTCTGAATAGTGTATGGTCCTTAGAAATTAAGATAAAGCGGCAGTTCTTTGAAGTCTTTTTCTGTAGTTCTGATGTGGCAGATGATTTCAAATAACCACAGTTTGAGTACAGACAGGGGACAAGTACCTGCCCCACTGTATATATGTATTGCTTATTGGCTCAAACTTACATTGTCTGATTCATAATAACAAAATCCTGATATCTCTATCCATTATATCTTGTTTGTTTTTATTTTTGGAGACAGGGTCTTGTAATGTAGCCCAGCCTGGCTTCAACCCATGGTTCTTCCCCAACCTCCCAAAAGCTGAAGTCAGGCCCATCTCCACATCTGGGAAGTTTTGAACTTTAAGGTAAAATCTCATTATAACGCACATATAGTATTTTGGAAAGTTCACATGCACAAATATATGTATACACCTATACATATGTACATATATACTTATATATCCTCATATGTGCAAGCTCATAATACATATACAATCTTCCTAGATTGAATGTTATATATTTAGGACTAAAAGTACATAAACTAAAATATACTATTCATCACCTTATTTGAGATTATAACTCATTTCTGGGTGACTTTATGTTGCTCATAATCAGAGTTAGGATTCACAAACAACCACACACTGTCATTCTAGACCGCAAAAATTTTTGTCTAATTATTATGCCAGTGGGAGCAGAAATCTACCAGTTAAGCCACTGTTCCAGTCATTGGGTGTTCATATGAAAACAATATGCCAGGTGACTTTTAGTATTTAAACCAGTATCAGATATAAAAATGAAGCTTTCCTATTTCAAAGTCTAAGTTTAAAGATAAAGGAAGGAAGGAAGGAAGGAAGGAAGGAAGGAAGGAAGGAAGGAAGGAAGGAAGGAAGGAAG